>JAPYZR010002316.1:0-22735 GCA_030522945.1 Trichopria nigra
TTGAAGGAGTCATACTTTTACGCTTGCTTGGAAGGTGAAAAATTGTAAATGTGTAAGATTGCAAATTTATGGGAATTGCAATACAAATTCCGGGGTTCAATGGAAAATGAAAATTCGATTATTACACGGTCACAAAGATAGACAGTATTTGAACAACAAATATGCAAATGTTGTCCAACAAAATTACCTAATAAATGTCTAACAAAATGTTACATTTTTATCCATGAATTGTCTAATTTTCTTATCCATTTTATGTACATTCGACAACAATGTTGGACAATAAATGTCTAAAAAATGTATGAATTTCTAACAATACGAATATAACAAATTAACTTAAATTTGAAGTATCAAAAAATGTAGTCATACAATACTATTATTACTATTTATTGCCTATTACTTTGATGAGACTTTGAATAAACAAATATATGTAAATATTTGTTATGTAATTGGATATACATTTTCATTATTACAATTTTGATTAATAAGTAGAAACATTACACTTCACGTTAGCCCTCGTCCTAGAAATTTTTTAAATAATTGAGAAGATACTATTAAAGAAAGATTTTTCAAAGATATGACAAAAATCGAATTATTCATATTATAAGAAAAAAGCGTACGCTGAGCTATTGTATATAAATAGTGGTTGGTGCTACAGCATTTGCCCACGCAGTACTTGTAACACAAATATTAACCAATTATCTGCAGTTGATCTTATTATTCCTCGAGCTATAAAAATACCGATAAAATGACATAAAATTTCGTGTGAGTCACGCTCCGATATATAGGAGTTTCTGTCATATTTCCTATCTTTTTCATGGCAAAACTGCGTATGAAGTCAGCAACTTTTTTTTTTCGTGTAGACTGCACGGGATCATTAATATGTATGAACGAGGAATCGCCCACAAAATTTCGAAGGCATATTAAAAAACCTTGATTCATAATAAAAGTATTACCGCAGGCGCTGTTTATTTTAATGGCTTGCATTTAAATTTTGCAATATTCTACTTCGACATTCAAAATTCTGCATTTTTGTTATTTTCACATACAAATTTCGTGAAGGTTACGAAATATGATTTTCACATTGGTATGTGTGATTTTAAATATGAATTTTTAAAATCATTTGTAATATAAATTATAACATAATTCTTCTTTTCCGTGTATTTTCTTAAGTGAACATTTTTTTCATTTATCAATTATTTCTTGGATTAACGGAATAAAAATACATATGATAAAATTTCAACGCTTTATTTTGAGGTCCTCATATCAGGATAACAGTTTAAAATTACTGCCATCAATAAATAAACATAAAATAAAAAAAAGTTTTTGTTTTTGTTACGTAATAAAATATTTAAATCCAAATAAGTTATCAGCAAAAAAATAAATACATTTATATAGTATCTCCTTACCTTATATTCCGTATGGATGTTTGTAAAATATTATTGAGATAAAAAATTATTTTAGAAAATTATATATAAAACCTAAGATATATCAAAAAGAAAAAAAACAAATCAGTTTAACGAAAAAAAAAACTTAGTAAGGAGTAAAATAAGAAATAATATGTTAACAAACTTGTTTATTATATCGATAAACGAACAGTGAGAAGTTATTTAAACTTTTGCATGAAAGAATACATTTAAAATTTGTCAACATAAATAATAGCTGATATCAATGTTTGAAGGTTGTTCGATTGTTCAAATCTAATGTTAACAACATTTTTATTACATTTAATGAAATAATTTTCAATGTGTTTTCTTTTATGTAAATTATGTTCTGTAGCATTTTTAATATAATCCTATGTTTTAAAAATATATTGTTCGAAAACTAAATGAAAAAATAATGGAAATAAAATTGCAGGTCACTTTTTTTTTAAGTGACTAAATCTATATACATCGTCGGTTTGGTTAGAAGTCGAAAGAAAATTGATTAAATCGTATTTAATTAATTGCAATTAGACATTTACCTATTTCATTTTAAAGTAGTCGATTTTGATCGAATTGATTGAGCTTTATAATTACTTATTGATTGAATTCATTAAAATTTGAATTTAAATGCCTCGAAAGACATACATCATTGTTTGTTTGGTTTTTCAAAAAACGGATTCAGTTTTAACAAAGTGAATTCATATATATAAATAAATTAAAATTATTTCATCAATCCCTATATATACACATATTTTAATTTTTTATATAGCCGATAATTTCGGCTTGAACTAATTTTATAAGATTATTATTGATCCTGACGGATTTTATTTGATTCAAATGTATGAATTGAACCTCGACCGCCCTATTTTTGTTCATTTAACTACAAAATTAAACAATTTACATTCGAAAACTATACCTGTTTTTAATTTGAAAAATTATGGGTTGTAATTGTTTTTCATATCTTAAATAGCTCAAATCGATAGATCGAGCGACCTCACAAATAGTCGACTATGTCTTTGGCGTTTTTTTTTCTATATTGAAGTATAGTTAACAGCAAATTGTTGGAAGTTGAAGTAAAAAAATGGCATTTCAGGATAAAATGCGTTAAAATCAATTGAATGATAATTATCCAATTAATAAGAATGTATTAATTTGAATCGATTTTCAGTTTCTTGTGCACCCACAATCGAATTGAAATGATTGAATATTGAAAATGAATGAATCGTTTCCTATATATTTGCTTTTTTTTTAATCATTAATTTCAATCAATTTCAATCGATTTTTATATACTTCAAATAACGGACTACAGGTATAGTTCAAATCATTGTTTTTATATAACTGATAATCTCGTACTTTAATATCGAATCGAATTTATTCGATATTTATTATATATATTTATATATAATAAATTCGATTCCAATCGATTTAATTAAAATGGATTAACACCGTCAATTCACATTAGTTATATTATATCATTGGTGTATATTAATTAAAATTAATCTATCGATTAAATGTATATGAAAATGATTAAAACTGATTACAATTGATTGAAATTGATTCAATTTTATTTAAATCCATTATACGATTCATTGGAAGTGTAAAATCAATTTCAATCGGTAATACTGAGTTCAACTTATATCCAAGTGTTGTAAATAGTAAATCTTGACTTCGAATCGAATAAATTCGAATGAAATCGACTGAATTTCATTGAAACTGACTGACGATTTATTTATTAACGAATTTGTTATTACCCTATATAATAGTTTCATTTCAAACAGTCTTCAAAGTATTCCAGAAGGCTATTTTTTTTTTTAAATACAATTTTCAATTCGTTTTCACCTCCTGTTTTCGAGGCTTTTCGAACTATTTCTGACAGCAGAACCAAAAACTAAGTTAAACTTACTCAAATCGTCAAAATAATAAGTAAAAAAATGAAACATAGTGTATTTGTAGTTATTTTTAATATGTAAATATTTTTTTTTTTCGCGAAACGTCAATTCTGCCAACACCATTTTTCATAAAATAGAATTTTGTGCGACCTTAGAAACAGTAGACTAGGCCTTCGGCGTTTTTTTTTTATGGAAGTAATTAACAACGAAATGCTGGAAGTCGAAGTAAAAAAATGACATCAGGATGAAAACTGTTAATTGGATTTGAAATTATACCCCTGATCGGTAAACTCTCAAAATGTTTTAAATCGATATATAAAATTCACACGGTCTTTCGAGTTCATTGTGAAATTCAACGTATTAATTCTTTTCAATCTTTTGTCCTTTTCTTATTTTGAACTGGTCCCAAATCCGAATTACTTCATTCAATTTGGCCGAACAGGAATATGCCGGCAAATATATCTAAACATTTTACTTTTATTTCTTGGACCTTCCACGAAGAACCGCATATGTTATCACTCGTTTGCAGTCGGGATTATAGAAAAGAAGAAACAAATTTTAAAGAATTACGCATGATTTCGCAATACGTTTACCGTAAACCGGTATTAGTTTCAATGTCAGTAGGTCATTAATTATGTCCGACGAGGATGAGATAAATCAATTTATTTATTTTATGTTTTAATTCAAGAAAATTACAAGCAAATACGAATAATCGTTTTTCGTTCGGCAAATGTGATTTCTTTAATTCTCTTATTTAAAAGGTGACCGAAGGCTGAACCTCATGTACCGTCACCTGTAATGTCAAACAAATCACGAAACTCCAGAGTCATGCGACTCGATCCGCAGCTTTTCTAAATAAGTGAATAAAATGTGACGAAAAAGTTTTGAAATTCACGTGGTTGACGAACGTGGGCCTTTGACGCGGAGTCAAAGAGTACATATACAAATCACTGACGAGGCTGCCCACGCAAGATAAGTAAAATCGGCGGCAAGGACGGAGACTTCACAATGTCCTGCAGCGATTCTGATTACGCATCGCAGCCCGTTATTAGCATGTTTGTTTTAGCACCATTCCCGCATAACTTGTTCCGACAAAGACAATACGAAATCACGAACGCGGAAAATGCGGTTGCACAGTTGTCAATGGACTTCCGGTTTCGTCGCGGTGACACTCGGTTAAATGTCGGCATTTTTTCAATTACCACCGTGTGATGTCATGTTTCCGAAAACCTATCGACGTAGTTGCTTGGTCCAGCATAATGAGTCATCGTGGAGGGGAATTATGAGAAAATGAACAAAACGTTGTCGACAATGACTTCGACAAAGGGTGACGAAATCGCGGTTTTACAATGTTTCGCTAATATTCCAGGATGGTTTTTCTTCGCGCGAATGTGCAACCGTTGAAACGTTTCAAGGCCACCATATAGCGAGACGTGTAAACAAGTCGAAGTTAATGTTTTTTTTTTTTTGCCGGGTAAAAGCAAATCCTTCGGGAATTTCGAGGATCGATTCGATATAAACAAAAAAATGAACTCACTTTTTTTTTTAATTTTGAAAATCCTCAGTCGCTCAGTAGTCTCCACGTAATACTCCGGCGTGCACAGAACACTTTATAAGTAGTCATCGCCGTACATGGCTCGACGGCACAAGTTGAAAGTCTGGGTCACTGCACGCGAATTTCACGGATTGTCTCGACGGCGCGACTCTGGGAAATTTTCACCGCTTCGTAGAAGATGTAATCCTGGAGGGGGTAACCGGGACATTCTTCTCCTGCTCCTTGAGTGGGTCCCTTTTAGGAGCTCCTATATAGCCAGGTTCCTGAGGAACTACCTTTCCCGTGTCCTCGGGGTTGACACTCGCGTTCACCAGAAACTCTGATCGCCGACTGAGGATCGATGGTCCCCTGGTTGAATGTTCGATCCGGTTCTGTTCGTTCGGGGACTGGAAGTGGACAGTTCGCGGGTTCACGTCGTAGCAGAGCCAGTCGGCCGCGAGACTGTATATGAAAGCGACAAGAAAGAAAGAAAGAGTGGGAAACGAGGGCCTGGGTGTTCCGGTCCCAGATTTAACAATCCACGTTGTCCTCCAGTTCACATATACGCAAAACAATTCCTATCTTTCGCCGTTCATTTTACGGTGATATACTTTGTCATTTCCGATAATTGTGTTAGATATTTAATTGAAATTCAAGCACTTCAAAAAGCAGTTTGGTAACGGATATCTCGAATCGCAAAGTCCTATCAAAGTGGATGCAGGGAAACGAAATCTATCTAGATTTTTAAGCCGATCTAGATCTCTACATTAACCGGTCTGGTACGCCTCTAACTGCTTAGCGTAAATAAATGGAGTCTGATCATTTTTATTTATATCGATGACCCACTTTATATATGTTAAATATTATACCAGTTTATACTTTTGCAGAGATAATCGTATGGGAAATGCACGATTCAAACGACGTGCTTGATTGGACAGTCTTATTTTTTTTTTTACTGCGAATAAGATTAAATGACTATATATATATATATAAGAAATTATTGACATTAACTTGGGTCATTTTTTTAAGAATTGGGTCCCATATTGATTTCTTAATAGTTCTCTTTTCAAGGTAAAAGTAAACCGTTTTTTTCTTAATAAGTAAAAGTATAACATAGAAAATACTTTAAATTGTTTTCAATTTTTATAAATTGTCGGAAAACTTGTTGCAGTGCTTAATTTTGGGTTAATCCTTCAAGGCCGAGTATATGCTAGAATGATATAATGGTAATGATTCTACCTTTTGCCTCGTTTATACTTTACGACGTTAGAGCATAGACTCATTATACTATCTTTATAATACACTAAGTGGATTAAAATGCATTCAACTTAAAACAAATCCACTATTTAATTCCATTTTAATCCCTTTTAATTCATTTTTTTACTTTTTAGTGCACTTCTGTTTACTGGCTATACAAATGAAAATGTATTGAAATGGATTCGGCAGAGTCAAACAACGAATTTCGTTATAATGAAACGAATGCATATCTATGCAGTATGCTCCAATACACCCCAGTGCATTTAAATCAACAAATAATAAATTATAATAAATTATAATAAATTAAATTATTTTTAAAATATTTAAATCCAAAATCAATATATATATATTAAATTCTATGCTTTTCAATTCATATTAATTCAAAAATGATTATAACATACAAAGACATATAAAATACAAAAACATGAATTATAACTGATTAATTTTGGATTGAAATATATGGACTGAAATGCATAAAATTTAATTTGGAAACAATGTTTTCAGACTTAAATGCATTGGAATGTATTCAAGAATAGATATGAATTCACTTCGTTATAACTGAATTCGTTTTTTTTCATACTCTGACCGCAGCAAACACAACAAGTAACAAACGTATCATGGTTATTTCTTACATAAATGTTACATTAATGTTACATAATTTTAGCATTATGGTTAACTAGGTGCCGACTCCATTTCAATACATTTTCGTTTGCTGGTTTAATTTTTGAATTTTGAATTCCATATATATTTTTTTAATTTAACACGATGTTATATATAAAAAAAGTATACATTGAAACTTTTTAATCAAGAAATCTTATTACCGACTCCCAATGATAAAATCTAGATACCGAATGTTTCCCAGCCAATATTAATGTAACAATTATATATAACATTATTCAGAGCATAATATATAATATATAAAAGTATTCAGAAGTATTAAAGAACAAGAAATAGGATTCAGTATTATTATAAAGAAGCATTCATTGTGGACTGAAATAAATACTTCTTTGTCATTCTTAATTCTATTTCTTGTAATTATTTTAGAAAATTCTTAAGAAGGAGGTTTCAAAAGAAATTTCTTGGTATTGTCGGTCCATTGATAAAATATAAAAATTCAAAAAATATATAATTTATTACGTTTCGACAACAAGATGTGTGCCCCCTTCAGATTACATTGTGTTTATACCAGATGGATGAAAATAAATTTAGCGCAACATTATAAACGTTATAAGAAAATGTTGGAAAAGTGTTGGTGAGTAAGAAGAGATCGTGTAATTTTGACAACTCAAATAACATCGAGAGGCGACATGTATTAAAAAATGTATCTATTTCTTGTACTTCAATACTTCTGCATTTATTGGGATTGAAAACCGAATTAAATCCACATTAAAAAAGCAAAATAACGGCATTAGTTTCTTAGATCTTCTAGTCGTCTGAAAAGACAATGGTTATACTTATAAGCACCGATTGGTTCACGAAAAAATATGGTCCTTAAATGAAATGTAAAAGGATTACCTATAAAAATTGGCTAAAAACGTAATTGAAGAAAAGATAATCATGATACACAAATCATAATAAATATATTTCAATATATATACATATATATATATATGCAGGAATTAAAGAAAGATTGGAAATAAATTAAATTTATTTCCAATATACAATATATAAAAGTAACGGGTATAGCGTAGTAATTTCGTGTGCACATTGCGTGATAAAATATATAACATGTAAACATTACGCAATACGTCAATATGTCAGTAAAACGAAAAAGATTTAGCACGAATTGAAAAATCAACATTTCCAATACGTTTTCTGTCCAATATCGAAGTTTTCCGATTTAATACGATCATGAGCATTTTGAAACTTGAATTCGTTACGAAAGAATAAAAAAAAAAATTATGTTCGTGCCAAGAAGGTTTACATTCACTCATTATCATTAATTAGTGTCGCTGAAATTTATAATTCACGTTTTCAAATGCAAAAAGAGCAAGCCGATCCGCAATTTAACAACACTACGACAACTTGTCGAAAACGGCATATTTTCGGGAGTTTGCTGATATATTGTCGGAAAATTGCGGACATACGTAGCTGTGCTATTTGTAAGTTACCATAACCAGAAACATGCATAATTGTAACCAAGCTATATTATCTTTTGTTACTTTTTTATATTCTTTTAAATTGTGCTTTTTAATATTTTTCAACGCATATATAGCGTACACTTGTAAATTTTTTGTGACAATAATAAAATAGATAAATTCTAAAGAGGCTTGCCAACACGACAAAAACGAAAATTAATTATATTTATAATTGTCTATAATAACTCATTCATTAATTAAATCGCGATGATGAAGTTATATTCAAAATATGCATCAGAATGAAAACGTATAGAGAAAATAAAATAAAACCTTTAAAATGTAATCTGTTTGCAATTTTAGTAAATCGATAGAAAAAGTAAATCGTTACAAATGATCAATTTTGCATTAAAATCCAACCAATAAGTTCACTTCCTTTGTTACGAACCTATACGGTTCAACACAATCTGTTTCCTCTTTCAGCTGCTGCAGTTTTGACCTTAAAAGGTATTTACTTTTGAGACATCACGCATCAGTAAGGCGCGCTAAAAGAACTCGATTGAGGTAGGATCGAGCCCAGCCTTTGCAATCCGGTCTTGAAACAAAACATTTCATTATACTTTAAAATTTATTCAGCTTTTTAATCCCGTACAAAAAAAATAGTATATATAGTGCGATCGAAAAAACTATAGGAATAAACAAAATACAAAAACTATAATTTTTATTTCGTAGTATTTTTGCGTGTTATATATATATCGATTTTTTTTCGTGAAGGGTTATTGAAGAGGAGAAAAGATTTTTGTTTTTCTATTTCACGACCCTGCAAACATTGAAAGTAACAGTTACGTAATAATTTGTCAAAATTGTTCAAAAATGTCATATAACAAATGATATTTTCATAATTTATTAACATTTACAGCTGTGACAGAATTAAAGTTTAAAAATTGGAGAGAATATATTATACACTTAAAACAAGCCGTTAAAATCCGTTCCATTTTTAAAAATGTTTATTTGTGGGATAAATCAAAATTTCCATTCGTTAATAAAAGTTGTTGACTAAATCGTTTATACTCTAATGAATAATAAAATTTCGAATATTTATAGAGTACAATGAAATATCTTTTTCCAAGACATATGATTTTAATCATTTGAATCACCATAAAATTCTATTGGCCTCTTTTTTATCATAATGATGCTTTTACATGATTCGAAAAAATCTGCAACCTTCCCTGGTAAAAAAGTGGATAGAATCGTATGGAATCGGATTCCAATTCTATCCGGATTTTAAAGAAACGGATAGAAATAGATACATTTTCTATACATTTCTATCAGTTTATTTAAATTCGAATTCGAATCCGATTCTATACGATTCTATCCACTTTTTTACCAGGGTCCATACATTGCAATGATTTTTGATTGTTTGTTTTTGTAAATAAATAAAAAATAATTGTTATTAAATGAAACAATATTTTTAAGAATGCATTTTGATCAAATGATTATTATTAAAATTAATTATGTTGACTTTTTAAAAAAATCAAATGAGGCTCCTCAGTTTAACTTGTAACTTTTAACCATCCATTTTTGGAGAAACTTTTACTCTTTCTCATTAATTAATACAAAAAATTATTTGTATAGTTTTTACTCGCTTGAATAATGAATAACATGTCATTAATAAAATGCCCATTATACTAATGAACATTGTGGAGATTCAATAATAAATAAAATATTGTATTTAAAAGATAAAAATATTTATCCATTATTTGAACAATACTCTATATACTCTTTGAACAATACTTTATAGTAATAATTTTGTTCATATTAATTTGAAAACGTTGGAAGCTGGACTCTATATGGGTACGTACAGTCTTATTTCAGTAGTGAGAACGATGCAGCTCCGTTTAACTGCATCATAGAAGCATGTACATTTATTTACCGGGAATGGTAAAAACGGCAAAAATAAAAAAAAAAAAAAAAAAAAAAATATGAACTTTCTAGTTGCATTTTTTGTAATTCAGTATTTGAAATACCTTGTCGATACAAAGTGTCGGATAAATATACTAAAATATCGTTTAAATACTGGAATTTTGAATAAATGTATTTTAACGACATTTTTCACTTTTTTTTTCTACCCACACCACATTATTACTTCTATTTTGAATTCGTAATGATTGTTATTTTACATTAATAAAATTACTATTAAATAATCAGATTAAATGCTTTCTGTATTTAATATTTAAAAACGTTAAATTCTTTAGTTGGTTGACGATTGAATCGTAACCAAAATATTTGTACATTATTTATCCAATAAAATTCAAACAGTTTTTAAGGGATCAGCGTCACACCGAGAGACACTGACAGTGACTACTTCATTCAGTAATTTAAGCAATTGTGTGCAAAATACTTGAAGAAAACCACGTTCTGAGTCTGAATGGTTTGTAAGAATCACATTAGTTCCTTTATGAACTGCATCGAGGATATCATGATGGAGCATTTCACCTGTCAAGTAGAGATCCGCTGAAACTTTCGTCAGAACAGAAGCTCCGGATCCAGCACAGATTGCTATAGTTTTTATTGAGTCATCTGTAATCAGAATTACGTAAAGTCATATTTTTTAGTTATGAGAACAGTATACAACTGCAAAGTTAATTTTTATTTCATGTAAGAAAATTAAATAAATAAACAACTTTTTTTAATTTATGAAAATTTACCTGTGCCTCGTGAACGTGCAAGTCGAATATGTTGGAGTTTAGTATGATTTTTGACAAGTTGTACAGCTTCGTTGATATTTAATTTTTCATTAAGAACGCAAATTCTCCCCATACCGTTTTCTGGATTCTCTCCTTCCTCAATTGGTTTGCAGCTTTTAATGTTAGGAAATGCGGACGCCAACCAATCGTTAACACCGCCTTTTATGGAGTCAAATGAAGTATGAGGAGAATACAATGCTATTCTATTTTCTAAACATTTTACTGCAATTCGTTCCTGAAAATTTTTTAATTATACAAGTTTAGCAAAATATTGATTTATTAATTACGACTTCAAATAGTTTTTTTTTACATTGATATGAAACCATTTATATTACCTTCCACGATTTAGTTGTTATGGATTTTAAAGGAGCAAAAATTGGAGGATGATACGAAACGATTAAATTAACTTTCAAATCAATAGCTTCTTGCATGACATCTTCAGTTAAATCGTTTGTCAGTAAAATGTGCGAAACAATGTGCGGTTGGCTAGGTTCAATGAGTAGACCAACATTATCCCAAGAAGCAGCGAGTGATGTGTTAGCGTACGAATTTAAAGTATCTACAACTTTACGTAATGGTAATCCGCTGGGATTTACAGAAGATAGCAAAGAACAGGTATGCTCCATTTTTCTGACAGTGCTTGATGTCATTAATAATTTAAGTGTTCTTGGTAAATTATTAATCATTTAACTTTCTGAAATGAGAAATTTTCATTTTTTATTACTTAAATTATTTTTATTTTACAAATCGAACATTTACATCTTAATATCGCATGTGATTGAAGAAAAAAATAAGGTAAGGATAAATATAGGTAAAATGAAGTCAATACAGAAACCAGTATAGAAAATAATAACAGTATATATATATTTTTTTTTTACAATGTACAATTTGTTTACACATTTTATTGTCAATCACTATAAAACCAAATTTTTACTGTTCCATCATCACTAGCTGACGCTAACAATCCCACTACAGCTGGATTCCATTGTGCACAATTAACATCTTGAGTGTGTGCATCTTGCGCTGAATATACAAGATTAAATGTTGGCTGATGGGGATTTGAGTCACTATCTTCTTGGAATATTCTTATAATATCATCACCACATGCTGTGACTATTAATCCACTTTTTTTACACCAGTCGATGTCATATATAGTTCTGTTGTGATAACCAGATAACGTACAAACACACTTCCAGACAGGTTCATCGTCTGGTGTTGGAATACCTATTTCATTTCCTGGTAAATACTCTTGCCATATTTTAACAGTTTTGTCATCACTACATGTGGCTATTCTATCTCCAGTACTGTTAAATGATAGACTCCAAACTGTTGACGTATGTGAAACTAAAGATGACGTGCATATCCAGTCATTGGTGGATGTATCTTCTTTGAAGATTTTTACTGTATCGTCGTAACTTGCAGATGCTAATACATCTTTTTGAGGATGCCATCGTACCTTAAAACATAAATTATATACTTTCTTTCAATCTACTTTCAAGTTTATGACTACATTATCAAA
This sequence comes from Trichopria nigra, assembly GCA_030522945.1. NCBI lineage: Eukaryota > Metazoa > Arthropoda > Insecta > Hymenoptera > Diapriidae > Trichopria > Trichopria nigra. Next base: position 12,443 of record JAPYZR010002316.1, read on the forward strand.
AATCAGTCAAATTTTATTATCAATAAAGAGCTAATATGAATTTCCAACAAACTTACTAGTTATTGTTTCACTTATTTTCTTAAGAACTTTATAGTTTTTATATATATTTCGACAATTTTATATGGACATCAAATTGTTGATGTTTTCATAATTATTTATAATTTTCTCAAATAATTTTATGAAAATTGAAGCCATAAACTAGAATATTTTATAATCTCATGTGTTGCTTGGATAACGGAGCAACAATGAAGTGGTCTTCATAAGTTCTAGAATTGTATAATTTTAACCGTTAAATAAATATTGAAATATCTTTAAAAAAAAACTTACTTTCTTTACGTCTTGACTATGTGCATTATTGACGGCAGCACATTCATACTCTTCATCCGATGTTTCCCAAATCCAAACTGACTTATCTCGACTGCATGATGCTAACAATTGACCACTAATTGACCAACTGACACTTTTTACTTCATTTTCATGTCCCTCAAGTGTTGCATTGCACTCAAATTGACCAGATTTTTGATCCCAAATGGCAACAGTGGCATCAAAACTGGCAGATGCAATATAATTTCCACAAGGCGACCAAGAAACCTCTCTGATAGTTCTTGTGTGACCTTCCGTAAGAATGGTTTTTAAAACCCATCTCGATTTATCTTGCATCCATATTCTTATTGTCTTATCTTCACCGCAAGATGCAACTGATTCTCCACATGGATGCCAACAAACATTCCAAACTCTTCCCTTATGTCCAACCAGGCTTTGTTTCAATTCTAGAGCACCCATTATCACCTGAAACAATATCATCATTGTTATATTCACAAACCTGAATCAGAATAAAGGAGGATTGGAATGTTTGAGAAACCCAGTAAATGTTTATTGAGAATCCAAGGAGAAACGTCGCATCATGTAAAATTTATTAAATGCGTTTTGTTTTGTTTTATAAAAAAAAAAAACAAAAACAAATTGTTCAATGTATAGTATATAAATAAGAATATACAAATAATAAAGCATGCACAAGTAGGAAACAACATGGTTGTACAATAATATGGAGAAAAAATAAAAATAAATTTTTTTATAATAAATTAAATTGCCATCAAAAAATATTAAATCGGATATAACATCTAAAAACAACTAATCAAATTAGGCCAAATTATAAGTTTTATGTAATTTTAAAAATATAATATGTCTCAATCTTAATTTAAAAAATTATTAGTGAAATATAATGACTTAGGAATCGTAATTCCTAGTATATTAACGTAAATGAATTGGAGCATCAAGAAACCGAATTCAACTCCAAACATCTCAATAGATTTCAATGTAAATCATTAAATTGAATTGAAATAATTCAGATTTTTTATGTTGATTTTTTGTTGCTCCAATCTTTAATTGTTTACTAGGTATTTAAGGCTAATGAATCTTATTTTTAATTACAGATTAATTATAAAGTATTCATATATGTATATATATGTAGAATTAAATTGTTAAAAGTAACAATTTACAAAATAACAAATATATATATAATCAGATAAGGGATTAAATTCTTTGGATTTCTTATCAATGGGTGCATTAAATGATATTATATATAATAAACGTGGATAACTAAAATCATATATAATAAATTAAAGATTGTAAAAATAAACGTACTTAAAAAATAAAATGGCAATTCATTACTTACTTACATATATGCAAGTTATTTGTTACTTTACTAAACGAACATTATTGAAGTACATTTATATTGAAGAGTATTAAAATACGAATGATTTCATTTTTTGCTTCAATATGTGTTTACAAAAATTCTTTTGTTTTGTAATTCTTTCATTCGTGCGATTGTTAAAACAAATATTATACGTAAAATATGTCAAAACATATGAAATTCAATGTGTTGCAGTTACAGAATACAACATTTCCTTTAGGTTATGTGCTTTTTAAATCTCCGAACTCGTATCATGTTGTATCGCACGTACTGCAATTTCAACCTATTAATTAATAAAATTAAATGTACGTACACGTCGATTTTATTGTAAAGTTAGTTGATTTCGTATTCGAAACAGTTGTATTAGAAAACGAACGATGCTGCGTTTTTGCTTTATAAGTATATATATCCCTTTTGGTTAGACGACTGTCGATAATTCATTGTTGTATGCATGGTAAGGCAGATATATCCAGTTATCGACAGAGCAACGACAATGGGAAGGGGAAACTCCTAGAAAAGCCTAATTGATTGTTCACGCTCGACGCGTCCTCGTGAACATGCATCAGGTACAGACTTACGCGACTGCTATCGAGAAGTCGTCGAAAATCTTTCGGCGAGTCTTCATTATTAGACTCACAAAACACTCGGTTGTGCTTACCCGGTAACCGGCCTGATTTTAAGGTTAGGTAGCATCCCGCCCTTATCAGCTGTTTAAATTTATCGGGTCGGCATGGTTGGCGTATGAGAGGAAATGGAACACGAATTTGAAGACTCAAAATTCGAACGTGTCGCATTATACCGGTAAACAAAAAAGGGCAAAACGCAGCATCGTTGGAGGCGCTCTTCCTGCCATTTCGTTCCTTTCCTCCTCCAATGAAGCTCCTTCGTACAAGTTGGATAAATAGCCGCGAAAAAGTCTCGCCCATCTATTGAAGCTTCGAAAACGTGACATTACCTCATAGATTATACATCTACATCAGGTAAGAATTTAAAGAATTCTTATTCGTGTCATCCTTCCTGCCCTTTGTTACGTTGCGTTCAATTATCCGTGTAATTGTTTTATTGACTTTTTGGCGTTGTGTTGGCGAACAGTCGACCTGCTTCCGTTCGAACGCTATAATAGAGAAATTCGAACTGTCGTTTGTTAAAAACCTCGATATACATATACGTATACGCATTTCAGATAATGAACGATAGTTTCTGTTTTATAGTCTCTTTAGAAGCAGTCATTAATTTTAAGATTTGCATTGTCCTTGAATCCTTGGAGGAAAGATGTGTCGTTGCGCTGCGTTCGCAATTCTACACACACTTTATGCCTAAATGCCGTATATGAAGTGCTTATAGAAGGGAAAATAAGACACGCGCGCAGGAAATGCAGGGTGCTACAAATTAGACCGTCATATATATACACACATATATATATATATATAAAGATAAAAAAAGAGAGAGGGTTTCTTTTTCATGTGGAATGTCGAAGGAATTATGACGGACGTAATAAGTCAGTCTCAAGTCGGTGACGAATAGGAAACACTGTGCGATAGTTAGCAACTCTGTGGCCCTATATATTATTCTGGACAATCGGGAGTGTCTTATTCTCGCGTGTTACATCGATGAGAAACTAGGGCGAAGTTCACTCGAGGTAAACAATGATCCTGGCAATATATATATATATATATACATATATATACATAGATATCGATCGAGATATAAAAGACTCGTTATAAATCTGTAATTAAAGTTCAAGGGTATAGGGACGATTTATAGAAAATATACCAGAGATTCGTTCATTTCAGAATTCGGAGTGTTCGGCGCGAAAATCGACTTTGTTTGAAAAGCGTATTTTTCTAGTCATATATGTATTTTTAATTAATACTGTGCCATTAGCGCAATTACCCTACGACGTTTTGTTAGTGATTATAAATTACATATTATAAGTTTTTTTTTTAATACATTTTTTTTTGTTTCAGATGAATTTTAATTGTGACCAATAGATTTTTTTGCTATAAACTTTTTATGTCATTTATATATATATATATATACATGTGTAATTTTTGTATTAATTGAAAACATTTTAAAATATTCGAATTTGAGCTCTGTTATGGTAAATGACATTTAAAGCGAATCATTATTTTTTAACCATATTTTTTAACCATATTTTTTACAATTGAGCGCGATGTGTAAATAAAAACAGCTTTATTAAACATTATTCCAATGTATTTTTTGTAAATATTTAATGAAAAAAAAAAGAATAATTTTTACATTGAAATTGTTAAAAAATGGATAACTTGTACGTAATTGATAACATTTCAATTATTTTAGATAAAAGACAATTTTTATAACAAATTTATATAAAATTCTGCTTGTATACCTTCCGGACAAGTATTGTCATGTGAAAAAAATGTACAATATTTACATGTTGCAAACATAATTACAGCATGTAAATAACAACATTACAAAATTGTTTTACTACATAGTAAATTAATTGTGTTATTGGCGTACTGGAAAATGCATATTTTCGATTGCTAATATGCAATAAGATTGTTATTGTGTAAATCGGACTCTTTTTCTTAATGGAAGAAGAAAAGGCGTCTTGGCGGCAATGTCATGAACTAAGAGGAAATTTAATCACATTGAGATTTGACAGGTACATTGTATGTGGGTAATTCTCCTGATTCTGAAATATGTCGCCAAAGTCATTCCGAGTTTTTCAATGAAATTCTGCTATAACATCGTTGTTTTTCCAACTTTCCATAAATTATTCCTTTAAACTACAGTTCAATTTCAGTTCAACTATTAATTTTCGATCCTTTATTGGTACGATACTAGAACGAATATTTTGTATAAAGGCATGTCAATTTGTATAAAGATGTTAAATGCAATGTCAAAATTCAATTTCGAAAAAAATTCTCGTTGTTCTCCATTGCTAAGATAACATTTTTATTAAAGTGAAAATCGCTTTATTTATGCAGTGGAGCCTAGTTTAAAAAAAATATAAAATCACTGCAAGTGAAAGTCAAAATGTTACACTGAACAAAAATTTGTTATTTTCAAGTAAATATTTTTTATTATTTTAATTTACTTGAATTAAGAAAAGATTTTCTTGAATAAAGTAAGATTTACTAAAAAGAAGGAAACATTTTCTTAATTCAAGTAAATATTTACTTGAAAATAAATTATTAATTGTTACAATTTTGTACACTTTTAATTTTTTTTTTTTTGTATTTGACAAAGCCCAAGAAAAACAGTAAAATAGTTTTGGATTTTGTTCCGCCATATTGAATTTCGAAAATCTGACAACGAATCCGTAGATATATCCCAATAACTCCCGAGTAACAAATTTTCGAGTTAATCGAATGAAAGGAATAATTCGTAACACAATATGTTAAGTGCATATAAATTAATTAACATTTAAGAAGGGGCTATAAATTTTAATAAAATAACAATTAATTTTGCGCAACTTCAGATATTCACTTTATAATGTATCCTTAATGTTCTTCACAAATAACAATATTTTATTTAAAAAAAAAATATTGTCTATGAGATCAATACTTCGCTAATGATTTAGATAAGCAGTAAAGTTCTGCACAATTAGTCATTCCATTTTTTAAATCAATACAGATATCAATTTTTCACCTGAAAATAACTAATCTGTATAAAGTATTTTTACCTAATGATTAATCTGATATACTTTTTATAATTAAACCACTGAATAGTAGAATTCTATAATTAGGGAAAATTATACAAACGCAGAAGAAATGAAATATGCGTCTAATAATGTTTATAAAAACTGTAAAGAAAAATATTTCATGCTAATATAATATCGTATCATTTAAAAGTATCTGTAGATTGCAATGATTGATATTGAGTTTTTGTTGCTATCTTTAGTAAATTTTTTTTCTTTTTATATAGTTTATTTATTTGTCCAGACTCACCTTTAACTTAAAAACGTTTAAGACACATTATATCGCTATCTGTTTGTGTGGATTTCTAAAAACGGAATAAGCTTTCAACTATTCCAAGGAAACTCGAATAATTAAATTCCTAACGAGTCCAATGAAAATTATAAAAATATATTGTCAAAACATCTTTTGTAAGGGGCTATCCTAGTTTATCGAGTCTAAGGCTGTATATTGATATAGAGCACAACAATGGGAACGTTGATGATGTGCCGAGCTTTATATGCTCCCATTTCAAAATTATTTATAATTATAAATATTAATACGGCCGTACAACTTTGAAAATCTTAATCTTATAGCACAATAACATATCAAAATATGCAAAAAATTCATTTTTTTTAAAGCGATAGCTTTTTGTGTTAGCTGGGATGCTAAGGGAATATTTGAGTCAACCTTAACGCGGTTAGTCCAACGATACCTTTTTCCGGTTGCTTTTTTAATTTTGTTATGTAGATAATTTAAAATTATCGACTGGAAGTGACTATTATTTTTCTTTGCTTTTTCTTTCGCTGCGTCATCAAATCGTTGCATTTAATAAGTATGATATTAAAATTATTTATCAACTTCATTATTATTTTGTCGTGGTACATATAATACTTGACACATTATTGCGTGATGCGAGTTCCCGACGATATGAATCTTTTGCAACAGAAACATGCGACTATACTTCCGGAGATCAATTGTATTCATTAGAGACCTATAAAGCTTCAAGTGGAGATATTTTACATATAGATAAATAGTCTAATGATGTTCATACATATTATCCGTATACATTGTATAAACGAGTTGAATGAATAAAAACTCATCTTCTCGAAAGTTATGAAAATATTTTTAAAATGTCTATATTTTTATAAATAAATATTAAAAAGAAGTTTGACATATGTCACAAGTTATAAAATGTTTCTGATGATGTCGGACGACGATGCATGTATTTGAGAAATAATTGAAGCTCAATAAATAATTCACATTATATATGCAACTAAAATGCTTATATATGTTATGTAGCTGAAGTAAATATATATATATTAAGATTTTCTTTGGACCCTACTAACGTTTCGAACTTCAACATCATTATATGTTCGTGTAGGCTGTAGAGGCACAGGCATGAAATTTTTCCAGGGGAGGGGGGGGGGGGGGGCACCCGTAGCCCCACACGTGCCACTGTGTTCGTGTCTTGATTGTACATGCGTGATGCTTCAATTATATTTTAAATTCCGTTTAATGTGGGCCTTTGTCACGTAAGTTTGCGTAGGTAGAAGATCATTATCGATTAGGCATTATTAAAATTTATATGTATTTTGCCTCTACTTTTATGTGGATTCTAGGCACATACAAAACAAATTTCGTAAAATTATTTTGTAATTGTTAACGTTTAATTTGCAGTCAAATCTATAGTAAATAAATATGTTCCTTGAGGTGATAAATTGTTAGGAAGAAGCTGACTTTTAGAGCGACATAAAAAAAGCATTTTTAAGTTTCTATTAAGATAACGGATAGTTCTTCAGCAAACTACTGTTGGCAGTCTAATATATAACATGAACTTACGTTCCTTAAACTCATTGTGTATTCTTGAAATTGTGAAAAATTGCATTCTATATATATTTTAAATAAAAAAACCAAAGATCAATGGTTACAATAAATTTTTAGGTCACGTCGTACAATTTTGAATGGTCATTATAGGAGTATCGATTAAAATAGTAGCTTCAAATATATGAAAGAGAACAAAACAGTTACGACACAACGAACGGCAACGGAAAACATTTGAGGTATTAAAAATTGATACAGTATACATACTTGTTCCATTTTATGCCTTTTTTACAAGGGAATTGAAAGTAAAGCTCCCAACCAATTTCGTTTTAAACAATAAATAACTATTTTCGTTTAAAATTAATCAATATCAAATCTATTCCAAATTTGTCTCAAAAAGGTCGCAATGATTTACATACATGTGACAGAATGTTACTTTTCTATAATTCCTGTATTTCCTTTATTAGTATATTCGACGATAGCACTGATATATAGTCAGACACGTCAGTGAATTATCAGCAGTGTAATCTCTCACCTTGAGTTTCACGAAGGGAAACCAGAAATGTTTATCGGTGTTTCTGAAAATATAATTTCATTTATTTCTGAAAACTTTCGATCTGCTATCTGTCAATCAATCTTTGAGTGCATTTGTATCTGTATAAATGTAATTCGTTGTGTTACTATTTTTTTTTTCGTTCTGATCAGCAATTTCCAAACATAAATTATAGACATAAAATGTGTTCGAAGCAGAGAAAAATTAGTAATATGTTGAAAGTAGATTTTTTATGATCTTTGTCAGAATTAAGCAATGATGGGAGAAGTTTGTTGTATATATAGTCGAGAATTAATAAACAAATATTTTTATAATTATATATATATATATACAATTTGCCAATCTTTCCTTTACCAAACAGACATTCCCTCATCTAGCCAATCAGGACTCATTACCATTATGTAAATTCTGCAGCTATAAATACAATTGCTTTATTGGAAGATATTTTATGCATATTTTTTACTCTACTAGTTTGCCGTTTCAACCACCCAGAAACGAGTTAAAAGTATTAAAAAGTCAAGCTGTCATTTTTTATCTTAACATATTTTGCATTTAATCATATTATGCGTATAATAGTGAATGCAAAGTAACATAAAAACTAAGATCAAATTAATTACTTATTAATGAACGGAGCAACTTATTCATATCCTTTGCCGCTAATAAATAATGTAACAAACTTACATCTTCGATTACATTTGTTTGTAAATGACATATACCTAATGCCTTTTGCATACAATCACCGAAACATCAACTTGTATGAATATAATTTTTTTTCTTTTATATATCAATTTGTTGTACTGCTACATCGACTAAATATCGATAAAAATATTGAAATCCTTCCAGAATATTGTTATGCACTGAAAGAAATTTTATATTAATAGTTAATAGTATATACTATTAAAGCTCTTATATTATAAAACTACTACATTATTAACCTTTTTTATAGATTCTAAAAACATTCAGATCAAAACTTGCTAGGATTATAAAGAATTATATGAGAGTTTACAACATTTATATATGTTTCCATACAAAATACTCATTAGACATTTATTTTTCTTAGAACGATGAAATCAAAGGTTCTTATTATTAGCTGTTGATGAAGTATAAATTGAAATATAATTTAGATTTTTGTTATTATCTCAAAATGAAATAAAATAGCCCAAAAACGCAATATTGCCGGGAGCTAAATTGACATATGATAAAAGAAAACACAGCGTATCATAGATATGCTTTTATCTACATACTACGTCACATCTTACATCATACGTCAAATTTTGATACGATGAAGGGATTGTTAACAAAACTATCAAAGTAATATGATTTATTTGCCTTTTTTTGAACACCTTTAATATTCATATAGATACGTCGGTGTTGACGCTACGTTGCTACGGCGGGGTTCATTGAATAGTTATAATGCCGATCGATATTTTTCAATTAATAACTGGAAAAGGGATTAAGGATTCACCTTAATGTTGAATAAACACGAGTCTTGCGAAACACGTCCAACAACTTCAATATACTATATAGGAATAGAGCCGTGACATAATTAACTGATATGGTTTCATTAATTATTCCATGCAACGATATGATGTGATGTCGCACACAAACAACGGCATATTCAGAATATTAAACCAACTTTTCGTCGATAATTTCTATTATAAAAGATAGTGCTTTTAATTATAATTTCCTTATATACGTGTATATATAAATCACACGTTATTAAACATGTAGTTTCAACAAGAACGGACTCTATATAGGAAACTTCATTTCGAAAATCAAAAATGTAAAATGCATGAAAAAATTAATTTTTGGAACAACTATAGTGGACACAGCCATACTGTAGTTTTTGTTTGCTTGTTTATTCTTATTTATAAAGGGAACAGCCAGGTTGCGAAGACAGAGCTTTGCATCCCTAACTGAAGCTGATTGGGCGATTAGATTCTCTATTACTTTTAACACCTCTTGACTGTCAGAGCATATTCATATCGTTTTCCTGGTCACGTCCTTCTCAGTCAGGGTTTGAGCACATTTAAGAATAGTCGCAACTCCTTAGAAGGCTCTGTGTTAAATATTTTAAAATTGAGACAAAAATTCTCCCGTAACTTTGGTCCGCAGAATCCTGCACCGGGAAATGATTTTGTTATACACCGACACACTGAAAAAAAAGTTTGGGGTTTACGGCAATGGAAAGTTTTAAAATCGTGTAAAGGCTGAGGGAACTATTGAGATTGTTACATTCCCTATATATGTATAGGTGTAGCAATCAATCTTTTAGCTGAAATGGAAATATTATTTGTTTGCTATCGTCAGGTTTCGCAAATCGTTACAGGAACAAAATATATATATGTGCTGCAACCAACTACCCAAATATGCATTGCTGCAAAACATCGGCATAGCTGTGAGAGCCATACTTATTGCTAAGGTTGCAAACTGTGTATTATTCTATATGTATACCTAACCTATACAGAGCATTTCACGCTTGGGGAAAAATTGAAAGATGCTGGAGGACAGCATTAGACAAAAGGTATCATAGTGGTACCCTTTTCCTAATCTTGTCCTCCAGC
>JAPYZR010002317.1:0-20765 GCA_030522945.1 Trichopria nigra
CCATCATATATTTTAAAACCCAATTTGTCGTCTTTCCCGCTACCATTTTCCTCATCGACCTCTAAAGGAACTTTTCCAGGTTCGTATTATTGGTTACAGTTGACCTTGTGATCACGTTTCAAGTTCATTTCATGATCATTAAGGATGCATTTTTTTAAATGAAATTTGTACTTTTTTTATTTTATTACATTATTTCTTAGGTTATAATATTTGTGAGATCGACCCTCTAAGTGACTTTTAGGGGTTTCCATATTTTTTCGTCACCCTGTATATAGTAAACCCACAGAACTTTCAACTGTTTTTTTTTTTATGTAATATATGAAAATAAAACGTTTATAAATGAAATATTTTTAATGTGTGTTCGGCAATGTGTTTGCATGATTTAAAAGTAATATCTACGAGATATGAAGTATAAATTGGTGTACGTGTAAGCTTGCTGCAATCGCTTGAAATTAGAAAAATTACAAATTACAGGTGTAACTTCGTCACTACAACTTATTTATTTTCTGAAGAATGCAAAATTAGTCAAATAAATATTCAAAATAATAATATGAATATTATGAATGTACCTAACTAAGGCAAAATTATACAGAGGTTTGAAAAGGTTTGACTCATTTTAACGAAATGGAAGATTAATTCATTTTATAAGATGTATACCATATTAGAAATGGCTAATTCTAAATGACGAATGCATCATGAATAGAAAAGAGAACAACTTAAATCATATCACTCATGGACATTCTTCTTTTACAAACGATAATATGCTGGTTTAAACTTTTACATTCGATCGTTCAACAATGATCATTTTTTACTATAGTACATTAAAAAAGACAAATATTTTAATTTTTTTTCTATTTGTGATCTCTATCAAATGTCATACTTCATTGAAAAATAATCACGGCATCATTATATTCTGCAAATGAGTTGGAAAAATTCCCTTTAATTTTATGAAAATTTAGAAAATAACATTACGTCGGTCTTGTACCAGTACTAAATTCTCGGAAAAATGGTTTTGTAAATATAATTGTTGTTTGTAAACATATTTTCTATAAAATCAGGGCGCACAAACTCAGTTACATCCAAATCTGATGGAATATTATTCTTTTGTTACTTATATTGAGGGGAGGCTAAAGCAGCTCGGTCGATGACGTCAATTCCTAACTTAAAATATTCAAATTAAAAATAAAAAATATACAAATTTATATTAGGGCATTTTTACGCATTTGCTATGAATGTGCGTCAATTTTCCGTAATATCGCGTTAGAATTGGGCGCGAATTCGCAATAATTCGAAGAAAATTTGAGGTTAGGAATTTACGTTATCGGCTGAGCCGCTTTAGCTTTCCCTTAAATGTATTCCCAGTAAACGAAAAGGGATTGAAGTTTAAAAAATGGGATTGGATGGGATTAAAACCGTTAGAAAAATTACGCGATTGGATTATATCAACCAATCAATATCAACCAATCATGACGTTTCTCCAATGGTTTTAATCCCATTCAATCCCATTTTTTAAACTTCAATCCCTTTTCGTTTACTGGGTTAGACAGACTCGCGTTTACTATGAGGATAATATTAAATCCTCCCTTTAATTAACATCGTTTAATAAATATTATGCACGAGTATGAAATATTACTTTAGAATGATGTATGAATACATCTTCAAATACAATCTTGATGTGCAACAGAAGAAAAAAACTTGTTTAATGTAAACGATAAACGTATCTTTTATATATATATAGCACGTTTATTAACCACCTTAATGAATTGAATTGTGTTATTGTAATAGGGATTCATATAAATGGTAAAAAAGACTATTTTTTCGTAAAAATGAACTTACCATCGGTTCGTCGGTGTTCTTCTGGAACTGAACCAGCCTGACCCTAGTGACGTTTTCGAGTTCAAGCTCTCCATTTTGGCCTTCGAGTTCATCGCTGCCATTTAGATAAGGCAGGAGCGGTGGTGGTGTTACTCTTTGCGCTTCCTCACCGTAAACTTCGTGGCCCGCTACATCATGCGCGTGCAGCAAAGCCTGCAACAAAAGAGATGGTTCTCCAATTAGCATTTAAATATTCGGAAGCATCATCGTCGACTGACCCTTACCCCCCACCCTTCCTCATCACCGCTGGCATGTAGGAAGCATAACGATTCGTGAAAATGCGGCTACTTCTCGCATTTCTAACACTTGGCTGACCTCGAAGTGGGAGATGGAGTTTTCCAGGTCAATCGAAATAGTGGGACACATATTTTCACGCTTCGCTAACTCCTCCGCCCTTCTTACGCTAGTGCGCAGGGAATTTTTAAATGTCACGTAAATATCTTTTCAGTTAACCGTTTCAAAAAAAAAAAAAAAGGAAGAAGAAATAACATATTCAGCTATAATTATGCCATCTGAGACGATTCTTCACGAAGCGTGCTAGGAAATGTTTCACTTTTGCACGTAAAGTAAGTTTCGTATTTCCCTGCAAATTAACTGCATGTGGGTCGATCTGTTGACTCTTCTAACATGATTCGCTCAAAGTCAAATATGGTACCTACTTTTCTCTCATATGCACTCAAGGGATGTAAGCACTCTTAACTTTTTGTGGTATATTCGTTTTGAAAAATTACAAAGTACACATTATAGATGAACTAAAACGTAAAGTCGTTGAAATAGGGTCGAAAGTTAATTTTATGGAATTTCTGATATATTCGGCACTTAATGTTGACATGGAATCAATTTGATCTATTTTTTTGACAACATCTCAAACAATGAGACTTATCTCTTGGTCACTGATATGTGAAAATGTTAATTGATGAATATATAATCAATTGCTAAATAGACGTGGTTTCGATTATGGCTAATTTCTGGCCAATTGTGCTGTAAGATTTATTTGTTTTAACATCATTATTTTGAGTAATTGACTAATTAATAACCACGAATCCCGTAACTATTCAAACTAGCTCCAATGTTTCTGATCAATAGACGGGCAATCATTTCAGACTCTGCAGACTCGGATCCTGACCTAAAATCCCAGCTTCACGTCAAGTACATTCAATGTGAATAATCATCCTAATTTCAAACCGATTAAAATTGTAAATTGTAAATAAGAATATACTATACTCTACAACTTTTCTAGAAAATGTTAAAACCATGATAAATGTAGATCGATATAAATTCTTTATTAAAAAAAACGAGGCTCGGCATCTTATATATCATCAGTTTTGAAAATTAATGTAAATACATTAATACATTAATATGTATTTAGAATATATACATATACATATACACATATATATATATATATATATATATATATATATATATATATATATTTATATATACATACACATATATAGCACAGATATATATATGTATATATATATGTAGAAGGACTTCCTACAACTTCAGTCCAATGTTTACCCGGGGGCCGACATATTCGCCCTCGACTTTTGTTCACGAAAACAATGACGTGGATATAATCGATACTGCCTTCATGCTCCGAGACTGAAAGATAACTGAATAGTCACAAGATTACAGATACTATTGCGGCTGATTCAGGAGCGCTGTACGAAACTCGTGGTGCATGTATAGGTATGTATATATATATATGTGCAGCGAGATGCGAAAATGCTATATAGCGAGCACCCATTTCTAGAAGAATAGACGACATTTTCCCTGCCCCCAGGAAGACCCGCGCCACAATGGAAGATTTATTTCACGGTTATTTATTATTTACAAAGCTAAACTTTGTCGTGCCAAAAGCTTCTGCATCCACAACAGAATGTTTTTGTTACAAAATCTTTATATATGTTGCGACTCGTTCCATTGCACAAATTCGAGTTATTTTCTTGGTTCATTCAAAGCCGAGGATAATTTGTCTTTTACATATATATAAGTGTGAAAAGTAATAAATCACATTTCACTGAAATATGTAATACCAAAGCACTATTTTATTTTCCGAAAATATAATGTTGCATTTTGATGTTGCGTAATAACAATTTACTCTCTCAGTTCAAACATATATCTCATTGCTACGTAGAAATATGTACATTTGTTTACAGGCGTAAACAAAAAAATCTTTGCGTAACACGTGACCCATTTAGTCAGTGGAAATTTCATCCATAATTAGTGCGCAAAGTTAAAGTTGGTTCCCCGTTAACCGTCGTTAGAGCTTCGAGTTAAGTTGTGTTGTTTTGAACTTGCCGAATGATCATATGCAAATACAAAGAAAAAATGTAATGACGATAAACCCGAATGCATAAAAACCTAGTTTCCACTAGACAAAAATATTTACTATCCACTTTTTTTTGTAATCTATGCAAAAAGGAATATTATTATAACCGCAAATACTATTAATTTTCTTATTTTTATAATATTCTTATATAAAATATCAACTTGTTTATATTCGCAGTGAAGGGATTAAGGCGATTTAACGATTAATCAGTAAATTAATTTTATTTTATTTTTTACGTTCTGACGCAATACATCTGTAAGCTGGAAAAAATCTAATTAATTTTAAACTCGTTCTAAGCCAACAAAATGTGTCATGCAACATTCTGCAGTCGACGCGTTTCAACCGGGGTTAGCGGTTAAAAAATAATTAATGATTATCTTACTTAATACTTGTCTTATATTTATTTCAGGGAGGGTTATTACTTAATATATTTTAAATTGTTTGAAAATTAAAAACTAATATGTTAATTATTCGTATCATATCTAATTATATACTGATTTGAATTAAAACATTTTTATAATTTTAACGATTATTGCGTATTTCAATTCAACAATGACTTGTGTCCAAGAAAATTTTGTTTTACGCATATCAAATATTATTCGATGATAATCAGGTAAAAATAGCCAAAAATAATATTATTCCTAAACTCTTTCTCGACATATCAATATGATTTTTTCTCCTTTAATTAAGGTTGTAATGTTATGCATGTTAACAATGCAGGAGAATAATGACGTGACATTTAAATATCGGATGGCTTTATTTCATCGGATAACCGGCGTTGCGTAATAGCTTGTGGTTTGGGTGTTTTCATTGCAGACTGTGTCTGGTTCAACGGTGGAATTCCCGTTAAATGCGGCTAAACTGGTATCCGGTGCAGCTCACTGACATCTGCACTTTATGCCAAAGTAGAAGGAATATTTTAGAATCTTTATAATATTCTATACTTTATATGCGAATATTATTTATGTAAAATTCTCGTTAGGGAGAATGTGATTTCTTTCTGAGGTGAGTTGAATGATAGACAAATGTTGCTTATTTGAATTGCCAGATCATTTCTTATAGTATACATCAGCCTTAATGGCTGCGATCTTTGGCAAATTTGTAAATTTTATTGACCGAAATTTCAATGTCCATCATACGCGTGAATTATTTTCTTTTCAGAGTGATTCAGAGTGATAAGTCTTAAGCTCTGCAGTATTCAATCACCAAATCCATAGAGGGGCTCTGGCCCCTCAGTCCTAGGTGGCTTCACCTCATTAATCCAGATATTTTGCACCATCATGAGCTGCAGTCGCTTATTATTAGGTTCGTGTTTTCGTTGAAGGAATATAAAATTTAATGAGTGTATCAAGAACTTTCAATTAAAATAAAAATTTAATGTTTCTATCGCTCGAAATTGATTAAAGGGATTAAACCACTCGTCTTATTATTCGAGAAAGAGAGGAGACATGCGGATAACTAGGGTAGAAGAGAAAATAGGAGCGACGGAGAAACGTGGGGTAGCCCAAGGAATGAAACACGTGTCAAGTGGAGTATAGAAAAGTAGAAAATTGGAAAAGCCACGAAAAAAAAAATTAGAATGGAAGAATGAAAGAAATGAAGGTGAAAATTGTGTGTAAGGGGAGAGTGAAAAGGATAAGAAGTCGGAGATTGAAAATAGAAGTGCCTTAGAGATAGAAGGGTGTAACGTACAAGAGGATGAAACAAAAACTCAGAGGAGAGCAAACGTTTTAATGAAGAAGAAAAAGGAAAGGAGAAAAGAAGATCCCTGAGGAGAGAAGGAAGTACGAAGAAAAGGGTAACTTTGAGGAAGATGGCAATAAAGAGTGAAGCTGAGACAAGTGATAGCATAAAGAGTGATAGAGAATTGTGTGTGTTTAAGTATATACAATTTAGCGGTGATGATATAGTAAAGACAAAATACAGAGAGGTGAAAAACAGGCAGTATATGTGGCCAAGAAAACTCTTTAAGTTGTTTTTATATTGTATATAGTGTTGTTTATTTTCATTCGTGCATGCACATTCTGCAATTTTTGTAATAGCAGCCGGAGAGTAAATGTAACAGGCGGGGGACCCTGTATCCCCTATATAAGTTCCTAATAGACAATATGCATTAAATATATATATCTATCTATCGACCTAACACAAGCTATAAAGGAAACAGAAATATTTGATGGCTCTCGATGGTCAAAATAAATATTTACATTTATTTACATGTATATATCAATGATGAAAGAGTAATATTTTATTATCTGACAGTGCGTATCGCGAATTTCTATGTTATTTTTATGTTTGCAACCAGCAACACTTCAAAAAAAATATTGAGGACATTTAATAATGATACTATCTTTATAACTTGCTTTAGTTGCAAAAGAAAACTTTGAAGTTGCTCTTAAATATTATATGGAGTCTTTACAGTTACAAGAAACTCTGAAACTTTTCCTTCGAAAAATAGTTTATTTTAGATAAGAAGTTTAACCGCAAAATATATAAAGATATTTCAACTTTCTAAAAAATCAATCCGAATTTTATCGTATATATAGTAAATCAATAGGTTATATCTTTTCAAATGCTTCAAATGTATATATATATATATATATATACACAATTGATTAATTATGTCCCATATATATATATATATATATGTGTGTGTATATGCAAATTATGTACTATGATGTTTTAAGAAAGTAATTATTTTATAAATACCATCCACGACCGACGGAACGCAGGAAGGGATAGTATTAATCTTTTATTAGTTGATATGCGATGAAGGATTGGTAAATTCTTTGAAAATTCAGAGATTAACCTTGCATAATTAATTTCGAACTATGATTAGTTAAGAGCAGTATCGACTGGGCACCAGGATCAATCAATACATTTTGTAAATTATGATAGCCAATCATACAGCATGATTCTATATTAATTTTTTCCCTTTTGATGCAATAAGATGCTGATTGCAAGATTGATGCAAGATATGCAGATTTGTGACCGGTTATTAATACCACCTACTATTCTAGAGGCTCTTTCAAATCATGAACTTCTTGGCTTCTGCAAGCTCCACGTTCGAAATGCCTTAAAACTTTTAAGGTTTCATTTGATTTTCAAGGCTTTTTAAAAAGCCTCAAAGTGAATTTTTCGCTCCGATCGTATACTTGAGACGAGTATCTGACAACAAACAGGAATTCGTTCTATTAAAAGTGTATATTGTGAAAAAACGAGATTTTCAGCGAAAAATTTGAATAAGGGCACTGAATAATTACCTAAATTTCCATAAACGAATCCTGTGTTGCTTGTAAGATATTTAAAGAATTTTCATGAAATTCTTGACGGTTAGGTTCTCATAAAATTTGATCCAATTACGTTTACATTTATTTTCCTTACATTATGAAAATAGTATATTACACAACTATAGTGAGACAAAATTATTCCGGACAAGTGAAGCGTTTATTACGCGAGCGAAGCGAGTGCTAATAATCTCATTTGTCGGAGATGATGTAGCCTTACATGTTCCGTACGATATTTCCTTAAATAACTTGACGGAAGAGCGATTTCGAGCACTTCTAATTGTAGATAGCGTGAGAGAAATCAAACTTCCCGCGAAGGCGTTGATGAGATATATTAATTTTTGTATATTATGAGAATCTTATAAACCACATTTTTATTTCATTAGAAATTTTCTTATTTGTATGAAGAAGTAGCCAAAATAACCATTATCCTTCAGTACCAGATTATTTTGCCTGGTCCGCAACCGCCTGGGAAAAACGTTTTTAATGCATCAGCAGGTTGATACCAAAAATAGAAATGTAAACAATTTTTCGTCGTTTCTAGAGCGTACTCTGCAACTGGCAGTGTTTCTACATATGGCGACGAAATGAAAATAACCAGGAATTAATTCGATATTACTTTTTTGTAAACCAAACAGAAAATAATAATCCTTTTTATATATTCGTTAGATTCTAAACTTCGTGAATGTATAATTAAAGAAAATTATGTTAGAAAATCATCACAATTCTTTTCTAAACAGACCATCAGGATAGTACGTCGTATTTCCAGGGTTTAATAATGACTGTTAGTAAAAAGGCTATGTATAAAAAACGTACATATATATATATATATTAAACGTATATTAACTTTAAATAATTAATTCCCACATTAAAAAAGTGGTTTTGTTTGAAATGGTACCAGGTCAATATTTATCATCTTCTCCTGTTAAATAGATCGATTCTACGCATAGGTTCGACTTTGAATCCTTTGTTTGGTTTGCTACGAATTTTCAAAGCCCTGTTTGGTAATAGGAGTAATTGACAATGACCAATATGATCATTAGTTAATTGCCTTACCAAAGGTCCGATTGGTCACCCGTGGGTTAAGAATATGTAATTGCGTCATTACACGTTTGTTGGCACATTCACACGCATGTTTGTGTGGGACGATAATTGCGTACGCACGCAGTAAATGAATGTTACATGTCAACGGAAATGGTACTGTAATCGATCTTCCTATTATTTTTTTTTTTTTATAACCCCCCCCCCCCCCCCCTATGTTAATTATACCTTTTGTATTTTTATTTTGTTCATTTGAAAAAAAAAGGAAACAGTATAGTGCTGTTATTCTCACACTGCTAGTGGTACGTTAAAATAAGGGGAGAAAGCCGCCATATTGCTCGACATGAAAAACCGAAATGCGGAGGGTCCTATACCTGTATATAAGAAGCAATAACAAAGATGTACAAAAATTGCACCAACCAGAATAACAAATGTACCCAGAGAAATATCATGATCTATTTTTTCAGCGGTGATTTTTCGTTGGGGCGTTGAAAACGAGTTTAATCGTTAGGTTAACCGCGAGCAGAAGAATTCGATTAATAAAATCGAACCGGGTGTCGTTCCGTTGTTTGTGCGATGTTCTGTCGCGAACAAGGACCTCGCGGTGGCTTTCGTAATAATCGATCGATACTCGTGAAAACCGCTAGTTCATGAATTGCAAAGTAACCTCATCACCCGTAATGAATTTAAGTGGGGGGTTGTGCAATATCAGCATATCATTATGAAATATTCGCATGATGAAGCACACGGTGCAGCCTTTATTGGCGTAATTGGTTGTCGTTAATGCTTACATTATTCAATAGCCATGGATCATTAAAGCAGTCAGTCTCGATAGACGCAGTGACAATTTACTAATATTGGCGACGATCGGAATCCGTTTGACACTTCGCGAATGACTATACGAATCGCTCTATAAATACACATTGTTTATACTTTTAATGGAGGAATCCGAAGCACATTTGTAAAGGAATGAAAACAATTTTCATTGGCTCATTTAGAATAAAAATTAAGTTATCATAACCGACGTACAAGGTTTATATACAGAAGTTTTCGTGTTCGTCCAAGATCTAAAGCCAATATACAATCTGCAGTAAATACCTGTGCGAAGTATACAAGCCGTAATGCAGTATTCGAAATATATTACATGAAATTCATAATGATCAAAGTAGAATCCCAAAGTACCCCTGTGGCATGAATATATATATATATATATATATATATATAAGGTATATAACTAATTAAACTGGAGTACCTACTATAGTCCGGACAGTTCCCCACGAGGACAATTACTTGGCTAAATTTGACTTGGTTAAACTGACGACCAAAACAGATATTAATTCTAATTAAATGCACGAGAAATTTCACTAACAAAATTTTAGACTTATTTTGTGTATTTCCTATTAATTTATGTGCTTTAATTACTATAATAAAAAAATAACAATACTTTAAAAATGTTTGACATTGAAAAATTCCCAATTTCTTGTGTAACTTACGAAGAAAAATTGAGTTAAGTGGAAGACATATATATATCAACGGCATCTTTTCAGAAAATATCTGGATATAAAAATGCAGGATAATCCAAATGGTATCATCATCTTTACGGCTCTTCTCTTTTACGGATGTCTTACTTGAATAACATGAAAGAATTTTAATGGCCTTTCATAACGTCTTACTGCACTAAGTTCTTAATTGAGATGTACACAATCTACCCAAGAAAAAGTAGGTTGAGGTTGTTAATTAGCCTTAAACTGTAAGGAAAAATCACCTCATTCGATGTTACACGCGGAAATATTTTCGAGACACTGGATCATAAAATGTACTCGATCATGCTAACAATTTGCCATTTAATCGGGATGTTTAATTAAAGAAGACTCGAACAAGTAGTCCGTTAATTAAACAACATCTCCATTTAAGTCTTTAAGCTGGCTTGGGATTGTTTTTGTGAGAATTCAGAATGGCTAAACTAATTAAGCAAAACTCGCTGCCATTGATATATATATATATATATATATATATATATCTTCAGAGAAAACCAACCGTGTTTCAATACCATTGACGCATGCGCGTAGCTGAGACCGCGAAGGGCGATTCGCAATGTTTTCCCACTTGTGACCGTTTGCCTGACACTCAAAAAATGACGAAAATAACATTGAGAAGAGCAGCCTTTTAGAATATATATACGTATACACACGAACCTAACCAGGCTTGAAAAGCAACCACTACGTCTCAAGTATCATCACAAAAAGCACTTTTTACGTAAAAGGTCGTATCTAAAGATTAAGTCAATTTTAAAATGTTCTAGCAGTTTATTGTCTGCCAGTGTTTGCCAACCTGCTTGTACTTTTACGCTTCAGACTGCGAAAGAAATTACGGCGAAATTCAACTACTCGACTACTTAGCTAATCAAAGGCTGATGTATATCATTTTTATTTTTCTTCCTATGTTTACTTACTTGGGTTTTTCAAGTTTAATTGGTTGGCGAATTAGGCGGAAACTTTTTATTAAAATAGATGGAAAATATTTTTGTACCAGCTGTGGAGTTTACGGAGACGGCATAATGTGCACGTAAAATAATATTTGCTTTATTAATTCATCACGCAATTTCATTATTTTTCAAGGCAACAGAATCTTAATAACGTAGGGTAATGAAACCTTTTTTTTTTAATCACAATATAAGGGCAATTACGAAATTGCAGCTTTTGGTAGAGTAGAATTTTTCCGTGAAATAAAGGAATTTTAACTACGAAGAATCCCATTATTCATTCGAACTGATGGAACATATTGGTTTTTCAGAAAATAGAGAATGACATTGCTAACTAAAGGGATATATGTACTAATCTTTTAGATTGTAGAATTAATTGTCCATTCCACATCAAAGCAAGCCTGGATCAATGCAGCCAGGTATTACTAATACAAGATAATTGCACCCAATGCCAACTGAATAATCATAGGCCTGATAATCACTGCTAAAAACCGTTTGAATTATTGTCAAAATATTATCGCAAAAGTTAAACGTGAAAAATAAGAGGTGAGATAGTACTATAATAAGCGAATAACATCGTGTCGCAATGCATAATTCTTATCAAATATTAATTACTTCGAGATTGAAGATTCACTCGAATAACCCGCTGATACGTGCAAACATAAAGTATATCATATAGACTAGTATTTATACATGCATGCTACAGCGATAAACAATCATTTCAATTTGATGATACAGTTATCAAAACGTGATTGCTTACTGAAGTCGCATATGAAAGTGGTGTAAATATATTAATCCGAATTATGTATTAAACAGTAAATTCGCATGAAAATTCCCAACATGCGAAAATTTAATTTTGTAAGGGTACATAGTCATAGGAAAAATCACGTTAGAATTAAGAATGAATTTTAAATATTATAAATAACGATTTTTCTTACAATTTACCCTCATTTCCTCTTCAGTCCCGTTAATAATATTGAATATTGCATAGATTTTAATTAAGAAGTATTTGAATAATACATTTTCCTTAAATTTCATGGAGTGAAATTGCACTCCATTTCGTTTCGTAACTTCAATAAAATTCATTATATAAAATATGATTAGAAGGTATCTGATGCGAAAAATGACTTAAGATTTTTTATTAACGTATCTCAAAATTAATGGTTCCACGATTAATTCTAGAAATGAAAAAAAAAAAACGAGCCATGAATCGTTTTATTCAAAAATTTTTCCTTAAAATGTTTAATTCTGCAAAATCATTCCACTATATTTGACTTGTCACTTTCGTCACTTCTCGAAAATTATATATAGAATTCGTAATATACGCGACTGAAAAAAGTTGAATTGGTATAAATGTTTCCAGAATTGTTATGATTATTATATTTTTTACATGAGATTGTCAATTTTCACTATTAGACTAAAGTCATATCTAAGAATCTCGAAAACATGTCGTATTTTGACGTCCCAGAACTTTCAAACAAAGAATTCAATATGAAAATATACTTTTACTAACGAAAAGCTGCAAAAGTTTGCGCGCTTCTTCTCAAGGAAGTATATCCAAAGACAAAAGAATCGACTTTCTTAAAATCTATCGGAATGTTATTTAGTTTCTTAATAATAAAAAAAAAAAAAAAAACATTAAAAATATTATACCAAGCGGGCCACTGTTAAAAAAAAATTTAATTTCAATTTTAATTATATGAAATATTTTAATGCTTGAAGAGACTTACAAATGTAACATCAGTGGTCATCAAAACCATACAAATTGGAATTTGTTAATTTTTCAGAACGTATTTTTTTTTTCATTTTAAAGATATGCATTGATTGCCGTTATTAAAATAGTAAAAATATTTATTTTCATATACATAGAAATAAAATACCGGCGAAAAAAGTAATTAAAAGTAATAAAATTTTATAAAAAATATCGAACGATATCTTATTTAAATTAGAAACTATCAGTAAATACAGAATTCTAGGATGAGCAGTTATTATACCCGATAAATCGTTTGAAACCGGATGTCTACATAAGTAGACCCTTGGATTATACGTAAATGTATGCAACTTGGAGGCCATCTTCTTCGGTCATTCAACTATATGAGTATCTCCCTTCAACTTCAATGTATCCAAATAAATATTTTTCATTATAAGAGAATTTATTTTTGTTAATCATGGTAATCAAAGGCTATACCATTAAAATAAAAAATAAAATGAAATCTACTTTAATTCCGACAAATCGGAATTTTCATGCTTTTAATGGTTAACGATGTTACATTTGGCAGTCTTTCTATACCGTTAGAATGGTACAAATTCGATAAAAGTCTTTCAATTTTGTGTCAAGTTTCACAAACCGTTAAAATTACATGAAAACCGTCACGAAAAACATCTTAATTGAAAAATTGTTTTATTGATAAAAACGATTAAATCTCAGCGAATAGTATATCCCGGAGAATAAATACTGTATAAAGACCAATAACGGAGGGTAGAATAAACACAAATACTGCAAGTTTCCACATGTTGAAACTCTAATAAACTCTCGACGCAAACAATTGCGATAAAAATAGCTTCTTCTTTCGGCGATAAGAGAATTTCAGAGATCGTGGAACTGCACGTTGAGACGCGCACGCATACGCGATGTTATCGGTTTTACATCGCCCGTTACCCATTTCGGCTATCTCGTGGTCTGGATTCCGTACTCTTGTCGCGATAAGAGGGTATACAATGAAAAGTTTCGATTTTCAATTAGAACCCTCGGCCACGAAACTGCCTCATAATCCCGCAATTGGTGTCGATTCTTTCCCCTCGAATTGCTAGAGTGCCGTTCAGAATTCTATTCAGCATTTTTGCAAGCGTTTTAAAGCGAGGGTGGATTCATCGACCTTGACACGACTGGAGACGGTACGAGTGTTTCCGTACTCATTGTCGCACCACTCTGCATTGTCGACTACAGAATTACCACTGAATGAAGAGTTCGAGCAATACGTCGAGAGACATTACTTATGTTGTTTTGTATTATTATATTGAATTGTACATTATTATATTCGTATATATTGACTAGAAATGTATTTTATATATACATATGTATCGCGGCACAGCTTTTATTACGATTTACAATACAAGTACAGCCGACTTTAAACGTTAACATTATTTTTAAAGGGCTTGTACTATGTACCTAAGCCCTTTAATACTAAAATACTGACCAAAACTGCAGTTCACAGAGTGTTGCCTTATTTGCATTTTAATGTCACACTCAAGTTGCAATTGCTTCATTAAAATTTTGCGATTTGGTATAATAGCGGAAACCTGTTTATTTCTCATTAAGTGCAATATTTGAGCGCACAATTTATGAACATGGTAAATTCGACGATATATAACAAGCTGACTGAAAAGGACATACACGAGTGATGTTCAACAAATTACGAATGGCACATTCCGTCGAAATCATTAACTTTAAATTGAATACATTTTTTGTCCGACTCGCATTTCACCCCTAAACATTCGAATAATTCACAGAGTAAAATAAAACGTGTACGTCTATTTTTATGAAATTTTCAAAATTTTATTTCCGCTGCACGGTAAATAAATATCTCGCGTAATCGAGCATTGGGAACTTTTCGTTCTATTTTACAATTTCTCAATTTAAATAAAATTTTTCATCACAAGTCAAAACCAATTGTGGACAAAGCCATAGGTATAGGCAGTGAAAGTTGGATATTTTAAATTTCAGTTCAAAACAATATTTCGTACGCCGGCCAAACGTGCGGATAAAATAAAACATGCGCGCTTTTCGTATAGCTGAAAAATAATATCACCTACATTACGATGTTTGCTGATACAATCCTATCAAATAATATTGAAATCGACGGTGAACACCTGCCGGAATTATTTCCGCGCCATTTATTAAGCTGCTGCTCGCGTATACACACACACAGAGCATCATATGCGTTCGCGTCTGTACATTGGACAGGCGAAGAGCTTCGACAGCCTGAAATATCTATCGATAGTATCGTGAAATATAAATATATGAACTGAATGCCTATTATCGATTTTTGAATTGATAAAAGTAATGAATGACCACATTACTTGCCTCAAAGTGGCTGCACTCTTTCATATATTTCTGAAAAATTGAGGAAATTCTACTTTATTCGGATTTTCTCCACAATTTATTCCGTAAAATCAGTTGTGTTGGAATAAAATATTGTATTTTAATGAATTATTCATGATATCCGTTTTATTTTCCTTGTAGAATTGAAAATAATCGAAAAAACGATTTGATTTTGTAGTTTGATTAGCCGTGTAACATTATTTCATTTCATTAGAAGAAGTAAACTTTGATAATATTAAAAAAAATGTGATAAAGGTTTTATCCGAATGTTAAAAACTTTAAATGCTTATATCAAAATGGCATTATCAAAGTCAGTAGACATGACATCTCCAGAAAGTAGTATACCTAGCTTTCAAAAATTTTACATATATTTCTTAGATAAGATTTATTGGATTGTAGACAAAGGATTTGTTTTCTTCAAATAATAGTATTTATTTTACCGCAAAAAGGAAAGATAATTTAAACAAACATTTTTTTTAAAAGACTTTAAAGTTCTTTAAAATATCAAAAATTTAATTTTTTTTTCTAAGTCCTTCGTCCACATCCGAGTAATGTAATCAAACAACAAAATCAATTTTTTTAGGACTCGAGGAATAATAGTTAATAACTTTTACAATTATTAACCTTTTTTTGTGAAAAATAAACGAGTTATTATTTATTATCCTTCAAATGATAATAATCATTACTAACATTTTTAAAATAAATATATTAAACTGTATTATTATAGAAAAAACATGAATTCTTAATTCAATTTTATAAATTTTAATTTTTCACGACAGCATGGATCAATATATTTTCTCTGAAATCCAAAAAAATTTTGACAAATTTTGAAATTAAAAAAAAAAATGTTATAACAATTGATCGGGTATGCATTGACTGAAAAACAATTTTGAACTAATTTTACGTATGAATGCTATAACTTTAAAGGATTTTAAGTGTTTAATTCTCTTTTATTACAGTTTACTCTATTTTTATTATTTTATTACATTTTATAAAACATTGAAGCCGTGAAAATTAGTATTAAAAATCAGAACGCATCAATAAGTCATGGATAAGTCTTTGGATGATGTTCTTTATATTACGTTCTACTAATTGGAGACGAAACATCTTGTCGAAAAAATCCATGATAAATAAACATCAAATCAATATATTTTAAATTTAACAATAAAAACATTTTTTTAAAATTATTTATTATTTTACTAAGTTCATATTATCACTCTGATTTAGTGAGAAGAAGAAATATAGTTTCTAGAATGAAACATATAATAGTCGCCATCGAACATACTTAAAGGTGCCTAAATGCGAGGCCTAAAGTCCTTGTCAACGAAATGTCAATTAATATATGTCAATACAAATGTGAATTTAACATCAACGTGATCATCGATGCCCCAAGCGACAGAAAACAATTCACATTTTTAATAATAAACTGTCAGAAATGATCAAATTTCCTTTATCAAGAGAAATTTCCTAATTAGCGGTCGCGTTTTATATGAAGACTTTTGTATGCTTTTTCGAAATCAAAAAATGAAATCGATATATAACTTGCTCGAAACATTATAAAAAAATGTTATTTTTTTGTTTTTTAAATTGTACGATACTCGTGTTACATCAGGGATCACCAGTTTCATTTATAATTCCAGTCTTTTTGATATTCCACATCACACTTACATTCAAATTTCACTAAAAAAAGTTGCTAGCAATTTATTTAACGAGTATGAAAAAAAATTATTTTGCAGAAAAATTATATTTGAAATAATCAGATCACCATTACATGTAATTTCATATCAACGTTTTTAATTTTCAATTCATCTTCACGGACTTATTCCCTGACAAATAAAAATTAAATTAATAAAATTAAAAAAAAAAAATTTCGTTACTCACATAACAAAGCATGTTCGACGACGCTTTCTTTAATCCCGCTTCTTTCGAACATAGACGCCGAAACCAAGCACATGGTAGCAATCTGCACCGATTTGATCGAGCATCGAAATAACGACATTCGATAAATTCAACGGAATTTGCCGGACAATCATTTTGTTTTTATTCCCGAGTATCAATTGTTCGGATTGAATCATAATTACACACGTGCAATTGTTACACGATGTAACAATGTACGACCGCCAGAGGAGCAGTTGCGAACCGATACCGAACGTGTAGGCGGTTGGCCGAGTACTGGCTCTGCAGCGGTCCAGAGTCGCCGCCTCGGGTCTGTTTCCACGTTCTCTCTGTACCATTCTTGCTACATCCTGACTTTCTTGCCACCCCATAATGAATTCTTTCGCGAATACAAAGCAAGTGGATGACTTTAAAAAAATAATAATCATCCCATTGTTTGGTCACCATTTGCTGTCGAGTTAATGAGATAATTATAATTCGCGATATTTATTGAAGCGCCGCGCTGTATAATTATTTGCATCACTGATATTGTTCCCAGTGACTGAATGAGACACTGACTTGCTTTTATGGATGTCCTGCTTTCGCATTTCTGATGCTTTCCGACCCAAATAAAAGATGTACGGGTTTCTCAAGTTTACTACTCGACTCTGTATTGGTGCGTCGAATAACAAAGTATTGCACAAATATATAATTATAATCCGTTATGATAAATCCGATTGAATAATATTTTCGAATAATAGAGCATTCAATGCACTATTAATGAAAACTAATAAAGACGCGTTATAGTTTATAGCACATGGTATGGAGGCTGTATTTGCGAACGCGATCCCACGCCTGCTTACAATATCATGCTTACGACATTGTTTATGTTTTTGAATACATTATTGATTAATGATTTACATAACTTGAATTTATTCGTGTATTTTGTATTGTTACACTTAAGCAAATTAGCATCTCGTCAATATTCAATTGACAATTACAATTACAATTTTTTTTTCATATAATTTATGCAATGGGAGTTTTTATTTATTTTCATTAACTTCAACAATGTTCATCAGTTTTGCTAATATTTATTTATTTGAACATTTTAATACTTATATACTAAATATTTTAATATTTTTTTACACTTACTTTTAAAAATAACTTTTGTGAACTTTTACAAAATTCGTTCCTCGTTTTAGGCTGTTAATAATTATTGGCAGGGCTATACCTGATTTTTTCAACAAATATTAATTTTGGTTATCTTACGTTTTTAATTGTATTTTATTTTAACTTTTTTCATTTTAAAATTCATTTTCTTCCTAATTAGTTCATTCAGTGTTTATTTTTGTTAAATTTTCTCTATTTCTCTTATTACTATATTCGAATTTTACGAATATTTTTGACTATATAGCCTCCTTTTATACTGATGTTTTTTTTTTTTGCAATTTATCAATTTTGTATCCTTTATTAATTTTTGTCTTTCAACTTTGCAGGTAAACGCCAACTTCTAGCCAATTTTTCGATTTTACTGCTTTTCATTAAACTTACTAAACAAAGGTTCAAAATAGCATTTATTTTAATTAAATTTTTGATATTATTGTTCTGTGTTTAATGAAAAAAACTGAATTATTTTCAATATGTGTCTGCTTTCTCCCTAGTAGAAATCTGTCCATTTTTTTCTTACACTGTCCATTTCTCCTATCCCTTTAACATGGTAAATATCTGAACTGTCTAAGAATTGGCTAAGAAACTGAACTGTCTAAGAATTGGCTAAGAAATGTTTTCATTTCTACCAGGGCTGAAGAGAATCAACGTCCATTATTTTTTTGTTCTATTTTTATTAACTCATATGAATTTTTGAGTAATTCTAAAATAATTGTTTTTTCAAAAATAAGACACATTTCGGAAGTAATTGTATTCTGTAAATTTTGATTTTTTTTTTTTTTAATTGTATAAAGTATGAACATAATGTTTTAAGTAATCCCAGGAATTGCGATCGTGTTTACGTTGTGAATTCGCTTCGTTTTTTTTGTTCCTTTCATTTTGTACATGCGTGAAATAAACAAGAGCAAAAAATTCGTTTATTTAGCGTGCACCTCATGCACACGATAGGCTTCACAGTCATACGAACGTATTTCGAGTGCTGTATACTATGTAGAAATCAAATCTTACAAATATATTTACGATATCATAAATATAATATTGTATTAATAGCGAATAAATAAATAATTAATTAATTATATTTATTTGGAAATGCCTCCAATAATTATTGCCATATTTTGTAACATTCATTAAAGATTGATGTTTTACGGAATGAAAATTAATTAATAATTGCAAATTACTACATAAATTGTAAAATAAATTTACGCTTTTATTATTACTTCCTGAAATTCGTTAAGTTTCTCGCGGAAGTATTAATATTTTATAATTAATCGATTCTCTTGTGGAAAATTGACATCATTTCTATTTTCGAGTTTACAATATTTCCGCGTTAACAATGAAAATACGTTTAGGTCATACTTGTACATCAGTATTATCTTGCAATGTATATTGTATATTATAATGTAGATTATATAAACTGTACAAATGTTAGTTGATATTTCTATACATATATTGTCATAGAATTGATTATAAAAAATATTATACCAAATATATATTATTCGTTTACAATTGTAATCAAATACCGCATTTGAATTGACCAATTTTTATGGTCTTCGTGCATGAATTAATAAATTAACAAAATAAAAATGTATGCGAGTGCGAATCTAGAGTTATTGCCAATTGAAAATATACAAACCCTTAATGTATTTAGCATAAATAATTATTTGAATGTATCATTTTCATGGTCGAAACAGTATTAAAAAAAATTACGAATATTTATTTGAAAATGTAAATTTCTGTAATGAAAGATAATAGTGAATAATTTTATAGCCAATTAATTATTGAAAAGATTTGTCATCAATTATATCAATTGTCAAATATGAAATATGCTCTCTCTTGCTATCTAATTTGCCATATAAAAATAGTATTTTATGCAACAAGTGCGTAAAATGCGATTTCACGCACGGATGGCGATCGTTGGCGATCTAAAAGATCCAATACAACTGGACTGTTTAAATTTATAACTAGGGGCTTCGCCTCTGCGACCTTCGGCCGCCAATCCCAACAGGGGGCTCTGCCCCCTGAACCCCCGGCGCGCTTCGCGCGCAGCTCGTTTCGTTTCGATTGTCCTGATTCGGCCCTTCGGGCCTCAATAACTGTATAGACTTCGCGACTGCGGCCTTCGGCCGCAGCCGCTCAGCGCATCATTCGTTACACGTATTCAAATCTAATTACAATTTAATCTGCAATATAAGTTACAAAATATATAACTGAATCATTTTTGATATCAGCGTGTATTAATTACTATTCAACATCGTCTACAATCATCATTACATATGATCCTTCATCATCCGACAAATATTCATTAATTGAAAATAAACATTTTTAAAACTTCTCCCCACACCGCAGGTTGGACCGAAATATTCAAATTCGGACACACACACGCACCCACTCACTCACTCACTCACTCACTCATTCACTCAGACGTTATTTCTGTCAATTTGTTTCGTGAATTAGAGCTTGAATTATATCGCAAAAAAAAATCGTTTCCCCCACTCTACTACCCGATGGATATATTTCAAGAACTATAATCAGTTCTAAGTTAGGTCAGGGCATATCCAAAAACAATTTGTGAAAGCATTAAGGTTTATCAAGAAAATGTTT
>JAPYZR010002318.1:0-34467 GCA_030522945.1 Trichopria nigra
TGCTGTAATTTTTTTGGTGATTGTATACGTTACGTAGAATCACCCTTCCAGAGCCCAAACTTTGAAAAAAAGTTTCAATCTTTTTTTATTTATATTTTTCGAGTTTTTAGGTTAGGTCGGTAACTGTTCTACTTTAAAACCCCCTTAAGGTGGTTGAGAATTACAATTTCTCAGCGAACAAATACAATTTTATATCAGAAATTCTGAAAACTAAAACAGCCGGCCTCAAAAGTAATAACAATTAATCACACACACGTCTCTTTCCGGTTCGTACGTGTCGCCATTCGTCAAAATCATATTGTTCTTATCATTGCGAAACTATATTCCATCGCATCCAATCCGAACTCTTGCTATTATTATAGAATCGTATTGTAAATGCGCTCGCCGAGGAATGCCGAGTCCTGCCGAGCGTTACGAAGGCGCAAAGTACGTATACCGCCTCATGATTCACGGGTGGCAAAACCGGAAAAAGACAAAAGCACACGTGCTCGTTACGCCTGCCGTGATTTTCTTGTCAAAATGCAGCGTTACCATATTCGTTACGCCATGCTCAACCCGTCCAAAGTAGATAGTGTATATAATCTTGATTTTCGTCGACAAAGGACCCTGGCAATTTTTTTTTTTTTTTTTTTTTTTTTTAATAGAAAATATGTAAAAATTTCAGTAAAATTACAACGAAATAAATTAAATAAGTATAACATGAATGAAATATATATATATATTTGAAATTTACTCGACACGCTAATATCATATTTATCATTGTTGAAAACAAAGTGATATTAAACACCTAAAAATGTTGACAACATTAGATACTATATTTATATATACAATCCTCCGTGTTGCTAAATGGGAAATAAAGCGTGTTTTCGTCCCCGATATGTTGCGGTCGATAACGTACCACAATAAACTCTCATATCGTTGTTCGAACAATGAATCGTTATTAGAGACGCAGACGCACTTACGCGCTTTGTTTGATTTGGATAGCATTTGAGATAATGCTATTTCTGGCCGTGGATAGCGCAATTTATTATTACGATTAATGATAACACATGGCTCATCGATGCGCGTGTATATCTATGTTTCTTTTATTTTTTTTTTTTTTGTTCGATCGATCGATATGCATGTATGCTTCGGTAGTGTTTTAAAAATGGATTAATAGTAAATGCTCGAAATGTACAATATTTCATTAAGTTGTTTACGTGAGCGTGGAACATCAATCAATTATTCGTGCTTTTGATCAAGTCGACAATATTATTATTCGTTTTGTTCAAAATCACTAATTACCTCGTGAATAAATTATCGCATTATCGATATGCCTCGCATTTTGAAATCGAGCGTCGCGATTGGATAATAATTTTGTAAAATTGATAGATTACTCAACGTCACCTTGATCAATCGATAAAAAAAATTGAAATCATTTTTAATAATAATAATGATGATGACGACGAAAACAAAAATTTGTGTTTTTAGAATATTTTTGAATCCGCCATTTTTGATTCGACACGTCCAAAACCCAATTTTTCATAAATCATACCATCTAGCAAAACTTCAAATGTAAATGAATTAAACATTTTCTTTCCCTTTCCGCCATTTTGGATTGTAAAATTCCAATTCTTCAAAATCTGTCTTCTTAGTAGAGAAATTTAGGGAAAGACCAATGTTTGACGTACGAATTAATCCTTCGTTGATTAAGTTATTAGGATGATTTTATTATCGTTCAAAACAAAATGGCGGATCTAATATGGAAATTTAGGCAGCATACAATTCGAACCGAATAATGTGCAAAATAGCAACGAAAAAGGAAAATCTACGAGTACGTATTCACATTGAATCAAATTGAATCACGTTGAATCTCAACCTAATATTCTAAGATTAAAAATGGCCGATTCAAAATTGCGAACTGGAAAAGCTAAATGCGACCTAAAATTTTCACAATCATTAATAACTTTCCAACTTTTTACGTTTGTTCGTTATGATTTTGACTTTAAAATCTTACAATTCAAAATGGCGGATTCGTAATGGCGGTTCAAAATCAACTTCGTCTATTTCACAAAACGTCGGATTGTTGGTTTTCTCTAAAGAGGTTTGTCGTATCGTCGCTTTCGTGACTTTCGTGGCCCCGCAGAGAAAGGTCAATATGCTTCGTCCGTGCATGAGTATATGTATAGTTTTGACCGATAAGGGAAAAAAGAAACATCGTCAGGAGCGAGCCCCCGAAGGTAAACGAGACTGCGCGACGAGAGATGAACGATTCCGGCTGAAATTCAAATTGAAATTTGAGTCGCTTAAATATGTGTCGCGCTGTAAAAAAGCACAGAGTCGAACGGAAGTTCCGTGCGTCATATTTCAGATTCCAGGCGATAACACCCGCGCCCGACCTTGGCGACCGTTTCATTCGCAATCTTGATATGCGAAAACGGTGTCGTCGTCGTACCTCCTTTTGCTGTGAATGATTTCACGATCGCGAGAGAGATAACCGTATATATATATTTACCGGATATCGCAAATATATTTATTCGGACGATACCAGCCGACGTATAATAATGGATTATCTACGTAAATTGCACGGAACGACTTTGTTTTATGTATATATAACAAATATAATAATAATAATATATATAATTTTAACGTTTAACCCTCAGAATCGTACATTTTTATAATGATTGAAAAGTCACGAAAATTGACCCATACGGGGTCACTGATTGAGAATCCAATGTCAGATTTTCAAAATTCAAAATGGCGGATTCAAGATGGCTTTCAGCAATGTGTAAAAAAGCGAGAATTTTGGTGAAAATGCCTCGGAAAATGCATATTAGGGGATTTTTTCGGGTCGCTGATTGCGAATCCTAGATTTTCAAAATTCAAAATGGCGGATTCAAGATGGCAGCGAACGAAATTATATCGAATTTCATTAATTATTTGGATTTCTTTAATTGGATGATAATTGTATTGTGTACAATAATTAAAAAAACGTAACAATATTACTTTTTATTTCTCTATCGCACTTCTATTAAAATCGTAATTTAATTAAATCGCATTTATAAGTTAACAATGTATTTTGATACATTCAGCATTAAATGAAAGATTTTAATAAATAATTTTTCTGTTTTTGTTGCAGGTTCGGCGTGTCAACTGTTGATTCCATTATGTAAGTATTCTCTACGGTGATTGCAGATTTTTTTATCAAATTCGCGAACATTCGATAAAGCCTCGCGGAATTTTGCGCGTTGAGTGATTGGTGGATTTATTTATATTTTCGAAAATATTCGAGAAAGCATCACTTTTTTATCGAGTGGCTCGTCGATAGGAAGGCAAATATGATGCAATAGAGGAGGAGGTATAATTTCCGAAGTTGCACGACTAAGACCGATTGTAATTTAAAGACAATTGGGAACTGTTACCCCACTCCTCGGTTTCTATTGGTCTTCATCAAAAATCGAACCATCTAAAGTACGGTAAAAATATCAGGAACAATTTGAAAAGTTGCGAAACAAAATATTTTGAAAAATTTATCAGTATCATATAAACAAAGAAAAAGCAAGTGAACATTTTCGGCACGATTCAAATCCTTATACGGGAATCTTCCCTGTATCCATTCGTCAACGTACACCAGCAGCTCGGACTTATTTGGATTTTTGCCTAGTGATTTCCTGCGTTTCTTTTTTGTATTCAGCTTTGTCGAAACCGAACAAGAGAAAAAAAAAGGACGACGCGCACGCTTCATATTTGTTTTCGATGCCTGGGATTCTTAGTCGGCGCCTTGCACACGTTGCGACACGGAATTCCGGGACGGTTACGGTGGGCAATGTTCGTAGCCGGGGGAGCTTCGCATGTCGAATCTCGCGATCTTCGGAATTCGAATCACGACCTCTCTCAGAATCACGTGTGTACACATGTCCGGGGTGTGTGGGTGTGTCGAACTTATATATATATATATATATACGTATACTCGAAATGAAACGGCGGTCGCGACATTTTTCCTCGAGAGACTTCCCCCAGAACGGCAGATTTTGCGAAATACGCAAGACCGTGCTCAACCCCGGCGCAATGTCGTCGTAGACGACGAAGTCTCGACGTATGTGGCCCCCGAGGACGGCGAAGGGAACACACCGCCTATAATTATACTGTAGACGATTTGATTTTTGCCGTTTTTGTTAATCGACACTCGTCGTCCTGCGGTTCCGTCTCCTCCCCTCCCCACATTTCCCCTTAAAGTAGCGTATACCTTCGGTCGCGATTAGGGTCTCCCCCCCTCGTTTTTCACTTTGTGTATCGAGTATCGGTTGTCGGGAGCGATGTCGGTCTTTCAAGGTACGCTGATTGTGTTTGTTTTAATTTCGTTTGCGACCGGTTTACACTGGGTGTTAACAGTTTCCGAGTCTCATGAGAAATCACCGCGCGTCGAGGAGGAATGCCCAGAAATTGGGAAATGATCGTGTGTCCATATTTGTTGAGGAACAAGTTTTTACACGCCCAGAAATACATACGATATAGGTATAAAAGTTAACGATGATGGATTCGATGAAGGAAGTCCGATAATATCAGATCATCTCTAGAAAAAGTTTTGGTACAATTTCACGTTATTAACTATTGTCCGATGAAATTCCTAATTAACGTTTTATCGGACTTTCAAAAATTTCATTCGAAAATATGATGTATACTACCGATAACAGTCCCCTAAGTCCGATGAAATCCGATGACTTTGTATACACTTTAAAAAGTCCGATAAATTTCATTGAAGTAAATAATACAGCTGTTGCGAGATTATCACTTAATTCTATCGAATTATAACGTTTCATATCGTCCTTTGGAAATAAATTCCCTGATGATAGTCCCGTAAACTAAGTCCGATGAAATCCGATGACTTTGTATACACTTTAAAAAGTCCGATAAATTTCATTGAAGTAAATAATACAGCTGTCGCGGGATTATCAATTAATTCTATCGAATTATAACGTTTTATCGGACTTCATAACGTTTCATATTGTCCTTTGGAAATATATTCCCTGACGATAGTCCCGTAAACTAAGTCCGATAAAATCCAATTAGGTCCGCGAGTTCCTAATGAAATGTGATTCCTGTTAAGTCCAATGAAATCCATTGAATATTTTCGCTCTATCGGACTTTCCAATGTATCATTGTCGGATCGTTGAAAAAATTATCGGACTATCACTGTAAAATTCTAGTATTTTTGGACTTGATTGCGAGCGACTTTTTCTGACAATTCTTAAGAAAACTATATATCGGATTACAAAGAATTGTGTAGAATTTATCGGAACTTGGTACCCACCTGTACTGCACTAAGTATGGACAAACTAACTTTTATTACTTGACAAGAAACTTATTAAAGAATTTTTGGAAATGGTCGGACTTCTCCTGGAATGTGCCCCCGACTTTATCGGACTTGTTCAGTGTCTTCTTATTTGCATCCTCGGTGCAAAACAATGTTGTACGGGCATGTCGCGCATACTTTCCGATGTTTTCTGAGTTGTTGAAACTGCTGGTGCCATTAAAAAGGACATACGATATCATTCTTTAACGAAAAATAGAATTGTTTACGAAAATGGCGGCCTTTGAAAAAATGTAGAAATCGATTTCATTCGACTATATACGGTAAAAATGTTTTCTGATCAAAAACTTTACATAGAGAGCTGATTTTATCTTATGAACATTTCAGTTTAATCTTTCGTATTTGCTCGGCGCTTGTTTATTTTCCATGGCGGTACTTGATATTTGTCGACGGATCTCCCCAACGGCAAAGAGACCGAGGGGGCGTTTTTACCTTTTATGTATCAAGTATCGTAGGGCTCGGTCGGCTTTGATGATCTGACGGGTGGATGTTGAAAAATAATTACCGTTTCTAATCGCCATTCCTAATCAGGGTAACAAATATTAAATATTTGACGAGGGTGAGTTACGGCGAGGGGGTGGAGTTCGAATTTGTCGAAGACGGGATTGATGATATTTCATGTAATTCAAGACACAACTTATTGTGCCGTATAATTTTTAATTTTCTATTTTTTTTAAGGTATAATTTGGATGTAAATTATTGGACAATCAGGCTTCCGAATTATGCGTGGTCATTCAACCGTTTACTAATGATTTTTTTTTATATCCTTAATATGCGTATTGATAATGAAAATTATCAAACTATCCAGGAATTCGCGTTGTTTTCACTACTGGATCGGCCGACATTGAAGGTCGCCGCTCGGTTCAACGGTTCGCCGTTGATGTCCACGAGTCGTAAAGGTGCGCGGCGAATCGTAAACCGTTGCGTTAATTAACACGTTGTTTCTCGGCACGTAAACCACGTACATACGTACTTAAGTTCGGAATGGGTAAAGGGGCCTACAAGACGAATATACTCGGCGTTAAAAGAAAGGAAGAAGATCGCGTGTCGCGACTTCCGCTCACGCATCGGGGGCAGCGCAGAGGACGAGCCGCGACTTATGGCGTGTGAACGAGGCTTAAGAGAGGCATAAGGGCACCGGGACTCTTTAAGTCGTGTAACACTGCTGATACACATGTCACAGTCGCTTATTATCCGGTGCAGCTGTGCTCCTCGGAATCGCGGAAATAGGGAAGAAGAAAAGGAGGCGAGCCTAAATGGCAAGGCGAATGGTTCGCGCCGTGCGAATTCGAGGAGGCGTCACTTTGACTGGTCGGACATTTTGACGTTTCAGATTTTGGCGTTATTTTCTGTTGGACTTGTAAAGATTTAAACACATTTATCTTTTACATTTTATTTTGTCATTTTGTTGTATTTATTTGTGCTTATTTATATTTATTTGTGTTCATTTGTGTTTATTTGTATTTATTTGTGTTTATATTTGTTTTCATTTATGTTTATTTGTGTTCATTTTTATTCGTTTTGGTTCAGTTTTATGCCCTTTCATTTATTTTTGTCCATTTTTGTCAATATTAATAAAATCTAAATAAAGCCATCAACATGGCGAAAAATAAATGTATACCCTTTTATTTTATCCTTCTA
Source organism: Trichopria nigra (assembly GCA_030522945.1). Lineage (NCBI taxonomy): Eukaryota > Metazoa > Arthropoda > Insecta > Hymenoptera > Diapriidae > Trichopria > Trichopria nigra. The sequence goes on from JAPYZR010002318.1 coordinate 6,992, forward strand.
TTATTATTAATTTTATATATTCTGGTTCGTCTTTGTAAATTTTTGTTAATTTCTATTCACTCTCACTTACTTTGGTTTGTTTTGCTTTTGTTTTCCTTTGTTTACTCGTGAAAATGAGTTCTGTTTTTGCTACATTTCTGTACATTTCTGTACGTTTTTGTAAATTTCTGTACATTTTTTTACATTTTTGTACATTTCGGTACATTTTTGTACATTTCGGTACATTTTTGTACATTTTTGTACATTTTTGTACATTTTTGTACGTTTTTGTACATTTCTGTACATTCTTGTACATTTCGGTACATTTCTGTACATTTTTGTACATTTTTGTACATTTCTGTACATTTTTGTACATTTCTGTACATTTTTGTACACTTCTGTACACTGTTGTACATTTTTACACTATTTTTGTACATTTTTGTTACAGATTAGTGATGTGAGTGTTACTCTTCATTTTTCATTACAATTTATGTCATTTTTATTCATGTTGGATTATTTTTTCATTATCGTTCTATTCAATCATTTCAATTTGTGTTTACATTTAGTTTCTCTTTCATGGTTTATTTCTGTTGATCTCTGTTGATCTCTGTTGATTAGTCCATTCTTCGTTCATTCTTGTCAGTGAATACTGACATTTATGTTATTTATTGATTATCCCTCTCTCTTCACTACTATTCGTCCTTATATTCATTTTTGTTTACAATATCTTATCGAATGTTTTTTTTTTTAATGCTTCTTTATTGTTTACATTTTTCGTCTATTTTTGTTTCTTTTTATAGTTCCAGAAATTGTTGCTCATTTTGAGGCCAAACAAAGTCTTGAATTTTCAACCTATTTTTTTCAATATTCCAATTCTCCAAATTTGAAGAGTTCTTCATAATACTACATTCAGAAAAGTTCCTATTGATATAACGTAAATATATTGAAATATGCAAAAATAAAACACGGTTTGAAAGCAGCACATAAATGGATATAACAGGTCGTTTGTATTCACGTTATGGCGTCTTTTAAATGTGAAATTTAATTCATATATTGCTTGAACGCACACAATCGCTTTCATTCACAAAACGGATGAAAGGATGTACGTAAACATCTCATATAAGATGTCTATAAGAATGGCGTCACGTTAAAAATTACAGGTTACTTTCTCACGTGTAACATATACTATTCTTTTATATTAATAATTACTTTTTATATATATATAACTTCATTTCAATTTTCATTGAAAATGGATATGAAAAGATTGTTTAATTATCTATTGCGAATATTGTCCGCTTTTTGTAACGGCAAAGTATAATTTGAAATTTTATGAAAAACGAGAATTACATAAAAGGTGAAAAGCCACGGTCCGAGAAGACAAAATTAATGAAAGTTATTTCATTTTATTTTTTTTTTTTTTTGTTGTTTTCCGAATCGAACGTGCAATATATTTATAACAGTCCCCGTAGCATTTCGATTATTTCACTTTTGAAATCCAATGTTTGTTTGGGCTTCAACGTCGCCACGTATATTGATACAGAGATACACGAAATGAATATTGAATGTCTGGGAAAAGGCTCGACCGTGAAAACTGTTTTCGATATTCAACCCTACAATATATATATCGGCAGCAAATGAGTTTTATGCAAAGTGTAATATATTTTGAAAGACTTTTATAAAATCATATATATATATTTATTTGTTCGTTTGTTTGAGTTTTTAATTAAAATTACCCCCTCCCCCCCCCCCCCCCCCCCCCCCTCCTCCCCCCACCACTCATTCTAAACATACAAACACCGTCTGCCAACACGAGAATAGGAAGGTAATCTGCTTTAATGAAAATTCGATATTTGTATAAGAATTGGAAATGTTCAACAATAATTGTATTTGGAAAATCTGTGTTAAAGGATAGATAACTATTGAGAGAAAGGAATAAAAAATATAAGAATATAAAAAAAGAGAAAATTAAAGTGTAGGGTGGTTGCAAAGTAGACTTTTAACCATGTATATTATATTAAACATACTACTTTTCGTATTTGGGTGACAAAAAATAGTGTTTGTAATACTTCAAATATATATATATATGAAATAATATTTGCATATACTATAATATCTCAAAAGGAACTTTTATTAATGTTCTACTATAGTGAAGAACTTTTCAAATTTGGAGAATTGGAATATCCTATAAAAAAACTGGAAAATTCGACGTCGACAAAATTAAGACTATGTCTGGCATCAAAATAAGTAACAATTTCAGGAATGATAAAAAAATTAATAATGATTGACAGAAATTAACCATGACAGCGAAACAAAAATAAAACAAAAATTGAAATGAATGAATAGAACGATAATGAAAAAATAATCTAAATCTGTAATAAACAAAGAGGAGTAAATTTCAACGCACTAATCAAAAATATACAAAAATGGACAAAAATGGAAGAAACTACACAAAAATTGACGAAAATACGTAAAAATGAGTATAAGATTGAAGAAACGAATAAAAACAGAACTCATTTTCATGAGTAAACAAAAACAGACAGAAGTAAAACAAACTGAAGTAAGTGATTGAGAATAGAAATTAACCAAAATTTACGAAGATGAACTGCAATAGTTAAAATTATCAAAAAGGGATGGAGAGAATAAAAGAGTATATATATACATATAGAGTATATATATTCAATATATACATATATATTTGCCTGTACATAGTGCGCAAAGAAGAAATTTACAAACTTTTAGGAGCTTTTTTTTTATACACCACGTTTTTGTTTTACGCGCGTCTCATCGTCTATAACGTGTGTAACGATTCCTTTTGCATACTAAAAATAGGCCTACCGAAAAAAAAATATTATTAAAAAATATACAACGTGGAAAAAAAGGAAAATTGAAAATTATTGTTTATTATTTTGTCATGTTTTTCATTATTCCTATTCTCAAATTATAGGAAAAGTGCAAACAACTCGCATGCGTAAGATATTTTCATTGATCGCATTTCATTATTTCGTACAAATATACATTTTTTAGTTCGAAAAACAATTTCATCCAATAATCTCTTTTTTCAGAAACATCGAAAGTTTTCATAAAATTGAAAATTTTTACGATTTATATTCTAAACGAATTAAGCTGCACGACTATACCTCGATTTTGGGTCGCCATTTTTGACGATTTAAAAAAAATATTTTTTTTTCGATACCTCATTATTACGTACACATACAAATACGTAGTGCTGTTCATTTATTGAAAAACAAAACACTATATTTTCAAAATTTATCGTATGAAAAAGTAAAAAAAAAACTTCCCTGAGCACGAACGAAAGTGGCAAATAACGACTGCTATTTATAGAAAAGATTGCACGACTATTAAAGTACATAATCACCGTCTCTTTCCGTACATACAAATTGTTAATAATTTATCGTAAGCTGTCGAATCTCTTTAATAAACACCGCTAGTATACGCTAATTTTTTCGGACTGCATTTTCATACAGTCAGAGATAGAAGTCAAAGGGTTGTAATTGCCATACGATTACGAAACGTAAAAGAAACGTTACTTATAATTTACGAGCACCGCAATCGCTTCGTAATGGTCGTGTTACCATTAAACATTTCATTTTTTTTTTAAGTTGGCCTCACGACTTTGGCTTCAGTGCACTTTCCACGTCTTCGCTCGAGCTTTTATTGCTTTATTATTATGCTTCTATATATAATATACATATAAATCTGATTTGAGTGTAAACAAGGCGTTTGACAAATGTCATTATTCGCTTCTCGCTTCTTAACTTAACGGTTTACTTTATTTTGATGCGAAACAATCGAAGCGTGGTGCAATTACGTGTATATACTTTCACGAACCCGAGGCATACAAGCCGAGCTCAAAAAACCGGAAAATCATTAACGGCATTTTTATATATAAACCGTTAACGGCGAGTCTTTAAATGTTATATTGTGCTGTTTCGAAATATTTTAAACGCCTAGGATTAATCAGTGTAAATGAATTGAAAATAATACATTAAAATAGAATTTGAGTTTTTCGCTACTTTTCCGCAAAATAATGTGTCTCCTTCGATATGCGTAAAAGCTCCACGACATTCATGCGCCATGGGGCCATCCATTAATTTAAACTTGAAAACCTCTCAATTTCCGAAAGATGCCGTTAAGATCTCACGCCATTGAAATCTGCTGTATTTTACATTGAACTGTGCAAAAAAAAACGTTGATGGCGCCATCTAACGGCAACGTACTCGACACGATCGTTGCGCATAATTACTTTTTACGTTTTTTCATACGTCAAATTAGTATCCGGGCAACAATAACATACTCGAGCGCGACTCTAATGAATCGTTTCCAACTGGAATGACGTTAAAATACATCGATTGCCACGGCGGAATAATTTGAAAGCCAACGTTAGAAATGCAGAGCCTTATAAAATGCCTGATTTGTTATAATTTTCGACTCGAGGAAAGCGTATATACGACCTCGGTATAAAACTTGCGGTTTCTCTCCCATATCGAATTATCGAACCGCTCGTGCCATTAAAAGTTCACGAGATTTTAAGGAATTTCAGGAAATTCCAAACACTGTAAGGGAATAAGTACGAGCTGTCGCAATTATACCATAGTAAAAGCCGGCAATCTGCGATTAAAGCGGACGGGACGTCAAGTGTCCGATTCGCGGATATCGCGTGCGATTCACCCCGGTGAGTCCACGGTGCCTGAAAAAAATATGCTAATTACAATTAAGCGCGCGCCGACGTTTCCAATTAGAAAAAGAGTTGGCGCCGCGTAATCCAGCAAATACGATTACATGAATACGCCGTGTGTTTCTTACCGGTGGCGTTTTCTCCTCTCTCTCTATCGGTGATGTCCCCCCGTGTCCGGGAGCGTCCGCGACTAATCCGTACGGATCCTCAAGAGCCGTCCCTTCTTGCATGATAATTAATTAGAAAGGCAAGTATACGACTTGTGCGCGTAATTCGGCGGACACACGGGGAATCCGTTTGATCAGCTGACCGCAATTACCATTCGGTTCGATTTATTCGTCGTTTCATCGTGGCGGACGTTATACGAGACTTTTTTCTTTTCTTTTCTTCGGACCGCGTTGAATTCCGATATTCGATCGTCGACGAACGAGAGACCTTTGAACGTTTCAATCGCCAAAGGTTACCTGGAATGGTTTCACGATTTTATTCTTAAATTCAAGATTTTTACGACCTTTGTAACGGCAGTGCATTTATATATTGGTTTGCGTAAACATGAGAGGGAAGTCGTCATAGCCTGTGTAAAGATGACGTGTAAAAATATTTTACACGTCACATTATTTCATTTTTTCGGTTTTATTACATTTATTTCACGCTATTTTTATAATAAATCATTTTGCAGCTCCGATTGTCGGTACTCGATTTCCGAAGTCGAAGCCTTTAATCGCTAATATGTTACGAGGATTTTGTACACGTCTCTTTTTCAATTTCTCCTGAAATACATTATAGGTATAGATTTAAAAAACCAAGATTAAATCGATGTCAATGTATAGTGGAATTTCTACGCGATAGAACTTTATAAAGATCACTCGTACAAATATTTTACACGTCACACTGTTTGAATATCATTAATCCGTCTATTTGTTATCAATTGTTTAATATTATACATGATTCATATTGTAGCTTTTGGTACTCAATCACCAAAATCAAAGCCTTTGAGCGCTCCAACCATGATAAGTTACAAGAATTTTTTACACGTTCGAAGTTGTACAAATATTTATATTTTCTTCACGTTTTAACTTTGAAAAATCGCGATTTTTATTAAATCGATGTAAATTTTAAAGTTCTGTGCATTAGTAGTGTGTAAAGATGGCGTGTAAGCATATTTTGCACGTCACATTATTTTGCACGAGCTTTCTTCATACGGGTTTTCTTTACACATGTTCAGTTTACATATGCGTTTTTTCGTTTTACACCAATATTATACATTTACATATTTGATATGTTTATTAATTTTATTGTTTTTACATTAATTTTCATTTTTATACACGTTCTATTCTGAACACATTGATTTTGCCAATCTCATTCGTTTTCGAATTATAAAAGATCAGGTCCAGAACCAGAATCACCAGTAAAATGGCAACTACCGTGCGCGATAAAAGGGATATTCAATATTTTTACACGTTACTCATTCTACGAATTCTATCGCTTTAAATATCTTTGACGGCAAGAGAAATCCTACGAAGTTTACGGTCGCGATTAGGAAATCCGAGAGTCTCTAGAGTAGACAGGAGAAAAAGCCGAGATTTTCGGAATCGGAGAAAAGTGCATTTTACCGACCGCATCGCGACGCATTGCGACAATCAATTCCCAATCCCGGTGTCGCGCAGTATTTCTGTTGAAGTCCTCGTGTCGTTTCGTTTATTATCGCGAAACGCAACGAGGAGTGCGGAGCGGTAGAAAACGGAGCGCACTATTAAATCTAAGTGGCTTAAGGCCTTAAAGTCTGCTTCGCTCCAATAAAAAGGGATGAAGTTACGTCGCCCGGGGCTAAGTTCGTAGCTCGCCGCGCGCGATTTTATCGGACTTTCCACGCGGGAAAATCGTCCGGGGAGACAGAGAGAGAGAGAGAGAGAGAGAGAGAGAAGAGAGAAAGAGAAAGAGAGTCACAGAGAGATTTGCCTTTATATTTTTCATCCGCCGCGTTCCTTTTCTTTCTTTTTCTTTTTTTTTTTTAATTCAACTCGCCCGCCAGTTTACGAAAAGGCGACGTCCCTACCTCGCGTACGGGACAAGCGTTCTTTTCGATCCGAGCATTAAATCTCGGCTGCTCGGGTTTTTTTGACGATAAGAGCCACGAAAGACGTAAATGGACACGATAGCGGAAGCACGACGTCATGCGCTGTTTTATGGATGTACTTGAACATTATTTCAAACCCAGAGACGGGACGCTGGACGTCGAGAATTTGGCGCCGTTCAAGTGCCAAGTCCGAGATCGATCGCCTTAGTAATGCCACTGCGCGGATGGACACTTATTATTTACGGTTATGGATTCGCCAAACGTTTTAGACGGTACACGGTACGAAATTAAAAAAAAATGGCGCTACTTTATACGTGAGTAGAGATGACTGCAAACGAAGAAAGTATGACGTGTACGAAGGAAACGCAGTCTGATGAATTACGAAATCTAATACTGCTGCGTTTCAATTTATCATGTTTTTTTTCAGAATTGAATCTGTATAAAAGTAAACGGGCGAAGAAATCGTGTGCAAAATTTATCCGTACACTACACATTTTAGTAATTATATAATGTAATAGTTTTACTAACAATAATGTAGTAATTCGCATTATCTGATCACATGTTCAATCGACGACGTGTATAAATTTCACATAGTCAAGTTACCATTACCTGTGCAAAAACTGTCGTGGTGAAATTTAACAGTAAACAATACATTCAAATTGAAAATTTTGGAATTTAATAATGTTTGCTTTTTTTACACGTCGTTTTTATACATTGAACATCAGAAATATATAATTTAAATTTTTGTTTAGTGTTTCTGAATTTATATATGTTCCTATTCGTCTTAATACTATAAGAACTTCGTCTTAATAACCTTTAAAAAATATTATTCAGGTTTTTTTTTACACGTAACACTATGAATTTTCTTCTTTATACATTTCTGGTTAATCACAATTCTCACGATGAAATTACAGAAAAGATTAAGCAGCGTCCAGTTGCGTAACTACTGGCAACTGGTTAGCAGCAGAAACAATTTATCGACCGAATAAATTATAAATCGCTGTACGATGTAATACTGCACAATTACGCACCCCCGGAGTAAATCGCGGAGAATCCGTTCGTGTCGCAACGGTCGATCGTCGAGTTTTATTTTATCGCATTCACTTATCGCCGGTAAACAATCCGGCAGTAAAACGACAAAAAAAAGGTGAAATAATAACGTCGTAGCCGAATAAACTTCCTACATTGTATCAAGCTCGCCGTAAAACGACTTTACGACCTTTTGTACGATCCGGATTCTAGATCATCGCCGATTTCCAAGTCGATTTTAACGATCGAGACGTCGCGACTCCTTGTTTCTTTGGCGTATCGCGAGTCGTGGATCTTGCCGATCCGACTATAGATACACGCACACCTTCGTCACACCTGTGCATTTCTGATCCGTCAGTCATTGTCGCGGGTGTGACGTAAATGCGCCCGACGACACCGAAAATCGCAGCACGTGCGTGATGTGGCTCGTCGAGTATTGTCTCGCAACCGCACAACGGAAATCTGCGTTCACAGTCCTTTTTCAATTTAAACGTTCAATTAAGCGAACCGCGGCGCGTTAAGTGATAACAAATTGATAACGGCGCGAAAGCGCACGGCTGGCTACGTAATCGCGATAAATTCGCGCCCGATGAATGGCGATCTAACGCGATCGATTTTCGTGGGCGCGTGAGCATTTCGCCGCTTTTACGAAGATTAATCGTCGCGACATTAAAAACGATTCATTTTAATTGTACGCCTGCCGGCGTTTAAAAATGAAAAAGTTACGGCCAGATGCGGTAAATAATTATTATTGAAGATAACAAATATATAAAATTACGTATATCATATCAGCAGCATAATTGCTGAAGTTATATATATACCTCTTACTCTTTTTGTTGTATTCTCGTCACATTCGTACAAATTGAAACTGAGATACGCGCAATTTTTAAACAGAACGACCCAAAGTCGCTATTCATAACTATATACATGCGCGTACGTTAATTATCGACGTGCATATCACTGATAATACATTTTGATCAAAAAGCCGAGCAAATTGCAGTTTTTCGCATTGAAAAACACGCTGACGCGGAACATTACGGAACTGTGACATATTGTTTTCTGATAATGTATCCGTTTCGTAATGTCACGGAAGATTATTTACTGTTTCGCTTCTTTGGAAATTGTACGCTAATTACGGGAGAAACTGGAGTAAGTAATACTCTCCCATATCGGAACTATGCCGTAACCGTCATCTGCGATGGGATGTTGAATATCGGTAATTACATCTCGTATAGTGCGCCATTAATTAGCAATAACACGTTAATGCACGCAGCGCTAGTATATCCTGTATTGTTTTTAAAAACATTCATCCGATTTGGAAACACGGCTCTGTCGATCGATACTCTGCATTAAGCGAAGGAGACTTGCGGTGTTTTTCGTGGATTTCGACAATATTTTTACTTCGTGCTATGTGAAACGAAATATTTGTCATCATGATAACTACAGTGTAAAAAAGAACGTTTCATAAAATTAATGAACCTGAGCGTGTATAAAATTTTCACAATAATGATACGATTCCAGCCCATGTAAACAAAAGGTGTGCAGTACATTCTTAAATAATGTTGACCTTAATTTATATGCGATTCGCATATTTTGTGTACGTGTAAAATTTTCACACATTCAACATTAGATATGTATAAAATAGTATTTTTTTTGTATGCAATAGCAATATTTCGGCAGAGTATATACACTCATTCGTAATTTTCAATTTTTAAGAATTGCAAATATTTGATGTGACACACTTTTTGACAATAAATTATATACGAATGATAAATTAGCGTCAAATTACGAAATGACGTGTAAAAAAATTTGTCGAAATGAACCTTCATTACCAATATAAATATATGGGACTGCAATATATTCATTATTTCTTATTTCTTACGTTATTTCGTATGTAATAAAACACGTGACACGTTCAAACATTGACGTGCATAAATTTTACACATTCAATTTTTCAGTAGAACACATATGTACAGGTCGCGAAAAAAATTTTGGATTAAAGAACACTCTACTTCATGACGTCAAAGTATATCAGTATTATTATGAACCGATGCATTTTTTACATGCCATTTTCCTATACATATATAATTTGTATTTTTTATTTAACATGATCTATACTTTGAAAAAATTATTCATATTGTTAATATTTATATAAGCCTACAAACAATTCTTAAAAATAAATCATTTGAACGTCTTATAATGAATTACAAAATAGTGTCTATTTACTACATGATGTGTATAAAATTGCAATATTAAAATGTCAAGGTACATGCAATTGTTTATACAGATTTTAATAATTTTATGTGTAATACGTTTTTCACGCATCACGTCGCTTTTTTAATACAGGTTCACTTTTACCGTTATTTTATCTATTTTGATATACTCGAACCGTTCATTTCACGCCCTGCTCGTTTGTCCATACCCTTAAAATTGCTAAATGACTGATTCATCCGTGCATCAGTTATAATTCACATCGTATATATAACTCCACACTATGTACATTCGATCGAAGGGCGTCAGTTCGCAATCAACGTGCGCGGTTTTCGGGCATTACCGCCTCCAGCCGCCAGTCGAAAATTCTCGCGTTTCTTTCCTGCGAAATAAATTAATTCCTAAATAGTTGGATTAATTAGCCGCGCGCTCGCGGCCCTTTGGGCTTGATTTTCCGGCGGAATTTCGTGGCGGCCGCGTGCGCGAACTCGTCCATAATTTATAAAAGCCCGACCTGTAACGCACCCGCAGCGAAATCCAATAACCGAACGCTTTGGGCCTACCGAGGCGCTCGATGACCCTTCCGCCTATTATTTCGGCTATGCAAATGCGTCTGCCGACACGCGGGTGCGACTATTTAGGAAATCCACCATATAGAGGAGGGTGAATAACGCGCTAACGAGACCGACGGGCTCACTCTACCGGACGCACGAGGAGGGACTCGTGCTCTCGATATATCCCGATTCGATTCAGAGCTATTGTCCGAGCGGCTTCCTACGAAATTGGACGCTGCAAGAGGATATTTTGACTCTGGAACGATTCAGTGCGATATTTCGAGGGCTTTTGCACTTAGAAAGCCGTTTCGAGTGCGAATAGATGTCCAGGTAAATTATTATGTTAATGGGTTAATTTGCGGCTTATACTAGAAAGATCTTGAAATAGGAAAATGAAACGGATAATTCGCACTCCGCTGCTTCATTTTTTACACGTCATTTTATATACGATATTTTATACACGTTATATATCGGGTTATTGCATATATCGATAAACAGTTATACCGGTCAGTAACACGATCTTTTTATACGGGTACTTTTTATGTCTCATTTGCACGTCATCTTTTACATGCTACTTTTACACACGTTCATAAATAATAATGAATAAAAAAAGGAATGCATTAAGTATGCGATTTTATTTTATTGTAAATAAGAGAAAAAGTCGAAGATATATATACATATATATATTATTAAAATTTCACATGTACGCAATAAAAAATGATTGCATAATCTTAAATATGATCTCTGAAGAAGGTCGTATCGCAAATCACACGTAGAAGACAAATTGACTTCAATTTTCATACAAGTTAAAATGTCACGAATCCTTGTTACATACATTATATTTACGCAACTCTCGATTACAGATTGTGTTGAAAGCCTTAGAAAACTGAGTACATTTTCGACGATTGTTGACCTGATAAAACTTTTTATATACACGTCAAAATTATTGACGTATTTTACACACGATATTGTTTTATACACAACACAAATCAAGCGGTACAGTTATTATTTTTACATGTGATTCATTACTTCCAATGCTGAATGAATCATCAGTTGTTCAATTTATCGTATATTTTTACCAAGTCTCGAATGATTTTGTTAAATTGATCATTTTAAAAGTCACTTTTTGTATTACGTATTCTTTTGAATATGCGCATATACAGCAAAGAACAGTTGATAAATAAATCATTGTGCAACCGTCCAATATAGATTGTATCGCAAACCACGAGAAAACCGATGTTATTTTTGTACACGACAATTTTTCGTATTTTACACACGATATATTTTATACACTACAGATATATATTCATACATCTTTATTATTTATTTACGCATTTCATTAATTTCATGCTCAGTTTATGCACATCATATGCCTGTTGTTAAAAGATCGAGTATTTTTACAAAGCACCGAAAGCTTATGCAACACCAATCATTTTACACGTCACTTACACGCGTAAAAAATGCATGGAAAGCTTAATAGACTAATGTATATCAAAATGAGGACATTTGTTTAATAAGCGACGATGCGAAGAACTGACTTTTGTCAGAAACAATTGTTGTAAGCACAATTTTTCACACGTCACATTTACCGGTAGAGGCACATCCCCGTACATTACTAGACACTATAGATATATCTGTGCGTGAATATACACGTCAGGCTTGATGACATCATCTCAATAACTACCAACAAAGATAATGCTTGACGAATTGTAAAACGCAAGTGGAAGAATTCGCAAGAACTCTGTCAAATTCGTCTCTTTAATAATTTCATGTCCTCTTAGCGAAGTTGGAATAACAAAACACCTACTTTTATAAACTATATTCTTGACTTTTATCTCGTCCTTCTTCTTCCCTCATTCTTTTTTCATTTTCCCCGATACTTCCGCTACTTTGCCTTGTTTTCTTTCTTTACACGTACACACCTAGACACCCAACTACCGACTTTTCGATGCTTTTGTTTCGCGCGGCTCCAACTTCTCACTTTATATTTCTGCAACTGGTAACTTCCCAAAGCCTCCGTCTTTTACCTTTCGGCATAAATTTTCAAATGGCTTTTCAAACATGCTTTTTTTTTAATTTAAACTATTCCATCGTTGCTTTCATCCCATCCCTCTTTCTATCTTTTTCTCTCTCTATGACGTTAATTTATTCAACGTTTCCGCATATTCTTAGAGTACCTCAGTCCGGTGCCCTCGCGTTGATTGAGCAGATTTTCGGTGACGCAAGCATATATGCAGCGGAGGCAGCGACTGGAAGAAATGTCCACCCTCGGTAGAGGGGGTGGCTGATGATAGAAAGCGGGTGTGGGTGGGGTCTGTTTACACACAGGAGGACGGAAACGCGAGAATCCTCGAGTTTCCCTTTCGCGAGCGACGCTCAAAGGCTTAACAGCGTATAAACCGTCGAAATAATTGCGAGGACCCTTCGTAAATTCAATTTAGTTTAACGTCGAGGACTTATTGTGCCCTCCTATCAAATACTTGTTATGCTATTCCAGTCGTGAAATGACTGCTATCCTATACTATACTACTGTCGGACACCATTCTAATTTTATTTCTTGTCACCCTTGTCGCGCGGCAATTTGCCGAATTGCATCATGTATATTACGCAAAGGGTTTCAGGATTTATTCGCAGAAAAGTTGCGCTTATTCGAGATTTTTCAAATATACATATGTATAAAAAATAAAAAAACGAATATCGGATTTTTGGCGAATTGCTTCCTCAAGTGCGTCGGTAGCGCGAGGCCGACCGCAACCGAGTGGTCAGCCGACTACCGGGTAATTTTGCGTATATACGGGACTGGCGAGCCGAAAAAAGGCTTTTTCCCGCGACCCGCGGCTGACCTTTCCTCCAGCAGCAGATGTTTCGTGGCGGCTTCGCGGACCAATGAACGCGCACGGATATATACGTACTGCGTATATACTATATATATGGACGGGGTGGGGGAGAGCCGTGATACGCGATTGCAAGCGCGAGTAGTAATCTCGGGGCTCCGTTTCGATGCACGTATGTATGCATATATGTATACGTGTGTATCCGTACATCGCTCACGTACGCCCGACAACACGAGTTGCATAAAGTCACCCTAAAGTGAGTGTAACGATGTAGCTCGCGCGCGGGGGTTGCGATGACTTTTGGCGACTCGGTGCATTTTGAGCAGCTCTTTGTTTGGTCTAGATTACGAGTGAATTATCTCGGATAATGAGACTTAAACCAGTTCTGGCTCTGTAAGACCTACATTTGTTTCCTATTTGTTTCTGTCCGACAAAAAAAAAAGAAAATAATTTTTTTAAGTAAGAATTATTGTATTCAACTATTTAATATTATCAAATTTAAATTGGCTTGGGAATATCCTATTTTCCGAATTCTTGTTTCCTCAATTCGATGCGTGAGTACAATTTTATTCTATTTCACTTTATTCCGTACGATTTCTTCTATTATAGATTGTTCTATTCTGTTCTATTCGATTATATTTTGATATATTCGGTTCCATTTTGTTCCATTCGATTCTATTTTCTTCTATTCGATGCTATATTTTCTTCTATTAGATTCTACTTTCTTCAATTTGGATCTATACAAGTTGAATTCTGTTCTATTTTGTCCTATTCTGTTCTATTTTGTTCTATTCGATGTTATATTTTCTTCTATTCGATGTTATATTTTCTTCTATTCGATGCTATATTTTCTTCTATTAGATTCTACTTTATTCAATTAGGTTCTGCTTTGTTCTATTCGGTTCTATTTTGTTCTATTCGATGTTATACTTTCTTCTATTCGATGCTATATTTTCTTCCATTAGATTCTACTTTATTGAATTAGGTTCTACTTTGTTCAATTTGGATCTATACAAGTTGAATTCTGTTCTATTTTGTCCTATTCGGTTCTATTTTGTTCTATTCGATTCTATTTTGTTCTATTCGATGTTATATTTTGTTCTATTCGAGGCTATATTTTCTTCTATTAGATTATACTTTGTTTAATTAGAATCTATACAAATTGCATTCTGTTCTATTTTGTCCTTTCGGTTCTATTTTGATCTATTCGGTTCTATCTTGTTCTATTAGGATCCATATCTCTTTAAAATTTTAACATTTTTGAAATCTTTTACTTTGTTATCAATGCATTCTATTTGATTGTTATTTTTTTTTTTCATTTATAACTTTGAGTCCTCAATTAGACGTTAATTTATTTTAATTCACTGTACTTCAGTCTCAAAACGATTTGATACAATTGAATACAATTTCCAAGCATTTAATTCGAATGAATTTTATTATTTTTTGTTCATTAGCATTGATTGGATATGCTTTAATTTATTTCAATTACTTTCCATCTAATTCTATTTGATTGAATTCGATGGTATTCCGTTGAATGCAATATTTAATATTTTTAAATGTGGTTTAATTAAACCGCATATTACCCTCAATTTATTGGCTTGTAATCGAACAAAAGCTATTTCACTTAAATTCAGTTTCAGTAATTCTATTTCAATCCAGTTCTATTTTAGTACATGTATTGCACATTATGTACAATCAATTTGGTTTTATTAATGATATTTGTTCCTTCAATTTGGTGCAATTTTATTACATCCTGATTGATGCCCATTCTCTTCTATCCCACTTTCACTATAAGTAATTATAGTAAACGATTAAAACAGCATATGCTCAAGTACGATGACGTTGCAAGCAACACCGTTCTATACATAAATACCGCATAAAAAAGAGTTAAAATTTAAAACGCAACGTAAGAATGTATCTTCTAAATAGCCCGAGTCACTAAAAGATACGCGCGGTATTGTGTTGGTTTCACACTGAGATTATATTGTTATCGTTATCAGATTTAAGTAAAATGTAGCAAAAGTAAAATGTAGCAAAAGTAAAATGTTTTCGTCTCTGCTAAATGCACTTCGCATGTAAACGATCAATTGTAAAAGTTGTATACATAAACATACATGTTTAATTAAACAATAAACGTGTTCGATTAATCTGGAAAGCAATTAATTACGTTAAAAAAATGTGATTTTTATATCGTAGAAAATCAATTTATTTAAATATGGTAATAAAATACGAAATGTAACCATAGCCATTCAAGCATTGTGTGAAAATTGTATTTCAGCATAGAAACTAGTCAATTGATTTGCGCCGAACAAATAATTTGTCCATCACAATACCAGCAGAGCCTATTAGAATCTCTTAAATTCCGCGCAAATTCAGCATAATGCTCGTACGAATCGATCGACATTCAATTGAATTAAACGGCGTTTAGTTGCGCGTAATTGACATTTATTCTGGGAAAATAGTTTAATTTGTAATGTATGTATTATCAGCGTGTACACGCGAGAGAGAGACATATATATATATAGATATTTATTTATTGAGTTGTATCACCTATCGGGCTGAAACATGCATCGGTCTGGTATCACGGCCGTGTACAAAACGCGAGAAGTTGTAGGCGGAAAAAGGCCGCACGAATCTTGTACGACTTTACGTAATAAAGAGTTGCGCGAGAAGTTCCAGTGGGTTTCGATGTGGGAATAATAGTTTGTCCGAGGATTGAATATCTTCGTAGTCTGCCTATTTTATCTCGGCGGGGATAACGACCTCGAGAAAAGATTTTTTTTTGTTTTTTATTTTTTATTTTTAGTACATCACATTCAGTGCGTAAAATGGCGTTTTGCGCATACTTGTCAGTTAACAATTTTTTTATTTTTTTTACTAACAATTATGCAGGTCTATCGATTTGATTTACAATCGAAACCTACGAGAAAAGTCAAGTGTTTAAAAGCGAAACATTTTTTTTTATCAACATTCAATTTTAACGGATGTTGCCATTTAATACGCCTCGTAACTGCGCAACTAGATATTCCACTCATACAGAGCAGTAGTCGTGTTTATCCAGAAATTAACTAAAATCAGCGTCAAAGCGGCCCGAAGCCCTTTGCAGTATAGGAAAAGGGCAATTCACTTGAAGCACGCTGCTGAATTCACAAGTGCCATCCAAAAGAAATTAGATCGACCCGATGGATGGGCAAAAGAGATATATTGCGATAATAAATTGAATAATTTAGTTACGAAGTCACGTGACTTGGGACAATTTCTTTATAAGGAAGGAAAATATTGCCCTTACACGCGAACCAAATCATTACATGAACGTAGTAAAATCGAACTCTCGAGAAATTAAATATTGGAAATCCTAAAACTAAAAGACATATATATGAATAACATGTATGAAATTGATAGAATTCTTCGTACGAGTCAATGAATTCAGCAAAAATACTAAAACATTTAATACACATCAGCGAAACTTGTCGTTTTATTCCATTATTTATCGCCTTGGTTGTTAAGCACGCGAAGACCATAAACGTTTATTGTTACACACGTATATAAACCCATCGACGTGGAAAACGCTCATTTTTACTCGTTAATTGCACTCGCCTGCTCTTCGGTGTACCTCGTCTGCATAAAAATGTACCATTTACATGAATCAATTACATTTACTTTCCGAAGATTATCGACAATATTTGCTGGAACTTTGTTTTGTTATTTCTTTGTTTTTTTGTTAAATCACCGAAAAAGCATTATATATTTCGATAAGAGTAAATGAAATGGTAAACACGTTTTCGTCGACTATTTTGTCGCCGCGACTGTACTTTAACCTTTAATAAACCGCACGCAACTTGGATGAAAAGAAAAATATTTCCGACGCGAAACATGCTGGCGAAATCGAATGCAATATTTATGTTCAATTTACGCTGCGCCGGTGAATGAAATAAAAATTAAACGCAATAATCCGGGAATCAGGTATACGGCATCCGACGCAATATTATCCCCCCTCTATATGGGCGCAAACTTTTTGCCGTAAATCCACGGCGCATATACATATATAAAAAGCGTTTTGAATAAACCGCAATATTTACATTCCATTGATTCGCTTCGCAAAAGTCGGGAGTGATTGACAGTTTGTTTTGTACGGAACGCATTCGTTTTTCTATTTGGGAGCACAATGCGCGGCTTGCGATTTTTGACGACGTTACACAAAGGCGCCTTTGCAGTCCGTACGTGGTAAAAGGGCGTTTTTCCTGTCGGGTCGCAAATAATTCGAACATTGTTGTGTAGTCCAACAACGGCGCAACGAGGATTATCCCGAAAGGGAATAAAATGTGCATTAACCGGAAAATCCTGCATCGTGCTGCTGCTGCTGCTGTTGCAGAGGTTTAAGAGTCGGAGACGTAATCGTTGGTGTAAATAGCCGTTTCGTAATCGAACCGTCACGATTCGAGAATCGATATTATGAAATTGGTACGAATTTTCGACTTATATAAAACTCGTGGATTTTTATTGTCGATAAAACCCGTAACGGGATGTTGATTCGTACGAGTAGCTTGGTAGTGGAGTATAACAGTTTATTATTACAATGACGCTCCGTCGAAACCACTGTTCGAAAGAAATTAGTATTACTGCCCCCCATTTAGCCTATAGTTATACCATTAGCAGACAATAATATAAAATCGACCAATAGTAGTCCCCTGAATAGATATTCCACTGATAGAACGTAACAAAATGGATCCAAAAGCTTATTCCGTAAGAAGCAATTTACTGCAGAACAATTTGGCTGGAATGTTTATAAAAAAACAATTCAATGTTGGTTCGTTGATTATAATGTATCGTCAAATTCCTTTCAATTGATTTTTTGTCATGTTTTGAGAATTGTCATGCATTAAGAAAAAAATGGATAATTTAAAAGTTCAAATGTCACCATTAAGTATTTTTACTACGCCAATTAAGGACCTTTTATGACAGGAAATATATGGTCCTCCGAGTGTAGGTACTCGTGTAATCCGCGGTCTCAAACCCTATCCGACAACTGAAACGTATAAATCGTCGAGGGCATGGAATGAGAGAGAGAGAGAGAGAGGGAATTATGTCCCTCTCACTCTCTCCTTGGAGCGGTGCGCTCGAACAAGCCCGTCGAGCAGACGTCGATGGAGTTTTCATGCAAACCCCTTAATGCGACGTATAAGAGGCACAAAAAATGATTTTGCTCATTGCTCAGCACCGGCCAAACGGGAAATCGTGGTCGTCCCTTTCAGGACAAGCACCACGTGCGCAACACGCACGCAAGCTCCCGAGGGATCTCTCTCCATCTCTGTCACTCCCGAAAACTGGGGTCGTCTGCCGAGAGGATCAGGACCGCAGATATATATACGAGCGTATATTCCCCAGCTTAGAGTGTATATTAAGGCAGCATTCGGAACGCCGGGGTGGGGTGACGATCGGGCGAGAAGGAGGCGGGGGGGGGGGGGGGGGCGGGGGGGGGTGCAAGGGCGGCGAAGGGGAAGACCCCGCGGGGGGGGTGATAGGGCGGCTGGGGGGCGGGGAAATCGGAGCGCTTGGGGTCCGGCGAAATCGTAGGGATGAAACGCCTGCTGTCAAAATAATATTTCGGCTCGAATGCAACGCGAACGCGAACGCAAACGCGAGCTCTTATCTTCAAAGGGCGCCGAGTCTCCGTGGGAGTGTTCTTATTGGCTTGGGCGTTTTGATATTTTCAAATGGGGTTCTTCGAGATTTTTTCTTTGTGTCGAGAGTGAGAATTGATGACATTTGATTACCATCAGACGGGTCTACTTCCAGTTTCGTTTTTAAGAGTTATTTAGATTGGATTTGATACGATTTAAATTCGTCGTTTTTATTTACAGATCGAATGGTGCGATATTTCATAGATAGTTTCAACAATAAGGAATTACAATTTGGGAAGTTATTTTTACCCCTATTTCCGAAATTTGTGAATTGAAGTTGGAAAATAATTATATTTGTGGAATTTTGCAATGACGAATTCCATTTATTTGACCAATTTCATTTCGCAGGATTATCCAATTGTTACATGTTTTATAATTATTATGCGATTAAATTTTGTTCCTCGAATTGTAGCTAAATGAGGCTATTTAATGAACTGCGCATAAAAATTAAATTTTGAACTGGAAACTTGCATTGGAGCCCAAGTTGAGGAGCTCCCCACTTTGATCCCTTTCATTATTTTTTGGTTTATTTCGCACATAAATAACGCATGCTATTGTTTGATCAGCTTAACATGTATATAACCTTCTCGGTATTACACTGAGCAGTTTAGGAAATAATCGCGCTTATAGCAAAGATACTGCCATAAATAGCTCGTTGCTTTGCGTGTAAATCGTCGGACAAAAAAAATCCGCCCTGACGGTAAGCGGATTACATTAGAAACAAGTGGATTAAATTTGACGCAACCTGATTGCACTTTGCCATCACGAGAGCGAAATCCTCAGGCAGCCATCACGACCGGATCACGCTGCGGGATTAATAACCTCGAAATGCCCATTACGAGTACGGATTTAGGCGCTCGTGATTCTCCTCGCGAACAATGCAAACATCGCTTGAGAGAGATAATATGGGAGAGAGACGTCGCTAATAATTCTAATGATGGGCTTTATTGTCAGGTAGACGGAGAAAGGAGTAGGGGAGGTACGAACGCGAATCACGAGTCGTGATACGTCGACGACGAAGACGCCGCAGCCTTGTCGGAGCAGACCTTATCCCTACGGCGTTTATATAAGATAGGCACGTATAGGCAGGTCGTCGTCGTCGTATGTAACGTAATATAATGCACATAAGCGAAAGTATGCGAGAGCCGCCACGGAATACAATGAAGCAATGTGAATGGAACGAAGGGAAAATCTTATTAGCTTCCTTCCCCCCCACCCCGCGAAGGTTGCCCCACCCACTAATTCTTGCGTCATCCTTTATCCTCCACTTATTCTAAGTCGGGAATGAAAGATGCAATGGATCCGAGATATGTCTCGTTTGTTTTCTCGATCGACTGTAATACGGGAATCATTTGTAATTCACCTTTGACGGCCTCGTCGTCTAACTGGGCCGTTATTGAGTGATTTCGCGGCTTGGTTATGCATGTAGTGCAATGTCGACAAATTGTGATGCACGAGTGGTATGTGCAGATGTAGATTTTTCATCGTTGATGAACTTTGCGCTTTGTTCCATGTCTTTGAGTGCCATTTTGTTCGCATACAAAATTTAAAAGGGGACAATTGCATTTCGTTGAAATCGTATCAATCGAAGAATTTTCATTATTTTTATTAAGTTTTGCGACAATTATACTACTCCGTCACTAATGTTTTATTAGTTTTCCATGATTTACTTAAATGTTTATTCGCTGGAATGTTTTAACTTCGTACTTCCGAAAATGTTGAAAGTCCCTGGAGAAATTTCGAAAGACATTTGATAAATTCACACATTCTTCATACCTTGCGCTCTACTGCAGCTTTATGAGCGGATAAAAAGTGTCTTGTATACGTGTCGTGCCTTTATCAGTTGCAATATCAACAGCGAATACTTCAGACTGCGAGAGTTATGAAATATCGCGCGATGAATTAAAGCGAGTTAAGGTCAAAGGTATAAAAAGAATCATTGATCTATAAATCGAGTAAACGTAATTGCAAAGATAATAAGCGTAATCATAGATCGAGATAAAAATTGGCATCGAATTGAAACGTGGGAACAATTAGTTGTCGTGTCTCTCGATGTCATTTTTAGAGTTTAGTTTTACAATAAACCTGTTTAGATGGGGAGTATATATAACGACAAGACAACAAAAAATTGAGCTTTTGTGGCATTCGGAGATCACAATTAATCCGATATGACCCCTGGAGATTATATGTTTCGTTATTTCTATTTATCAATACTGTTCCCGCTATTTTTCGAAAATTCATTCCGAACATTCTTCCTCGCTCCTTTAATAATTTTAAAGGAATTTTAATCGGGTTATTTTTATAGAATTCAATGAACGATGAATATTGCATTCTTTTATTTTGAATCGCTGAAAAACAATTAATCGAAGGGAATGGAAATTCAGTCATTGACATGAATTGTTTTACACTCGAGATAATTTCCAGATGACGTTTCCGCTTTTTCGAATACATTTTTAATCAAAAGATTCGTCAACCATACAAACATCAGCAGAGCCTGGAACAAAGGAGCAACTGCACAATATTAATATTCTACTAGGCGGCGTTTCAATCCGTGGCTCGAGCCTTTTTTATTCACAAAAGTTTCGCGCTTTATGATAAAAAGTTATCTGTTTAACCGGCTATAAATTGTTGTTAATTGAAGTCGCAGTATTGCGCGGGAAGATACGGAGAAGATTAAAAGTTGGCAACTTGTTTCGCGGATGCGAAGGAGCGAAAGTAATAAATTTGAGAAAGTATTCCCGACCTCAAGATTTATAATGTCATGAGGGAAATTTCGAAGGAGCCTTCCCCCACAATATTTCGAATTGACGATATCCTCGCCTTCATCCGTGGCTCACGTTTCCCATGTACAATTTCACCGTCTCGCGCAGTTTCCCGGCGATGGGGGTGCCGATATGGGCCACAGGAGAAAGGGGAACGGCCCGATGGTATAAGCGAGCGTGGGTGAACTGGTGGTGGGGGGGGGGGGGGGGGGGCCCTTTTTTTTTTTCATCCCCCGAAAGGCCCAGGGACCCAGGGGGGGCGGAGGTCTCCCCGGGGGTAAATAAGGTCGATGAAAGCAAAGAATCCGAATAAAGGGTTTAAACGAATTCGTATTTAGATGCTGATAGACTTGTCAGTATCACGTGCACAATTTGCATATCGTAATCGAATAAGTCATTGCAAACAATGGGCACAGTGGGAACGCGTCAAAAGCATTCCCTTATCGATTTTCAGGCACTGAGCTTCAAGGGTCAATAAATTGTTGTTATTCCATAAATCCACGATGCCCGTGAATCTCTCGCTAATGTTTCAGGAATTATTCCACTGTCGATTTCTTGATTCAATGATCCATGAATCATCCACGATAATACAATTATTCCACGTGTTGGTTTTGGACAAATCCTAATGAATGAAGGAATGAAAAAGAATCATTCCACGAATGCCAGAATTTCCCACAAATGCCAGCTGATAATGTTATTTAACAATTATGCCGCGAGTGACGCTTGGCCCTCGAGTCCGGCAATCCACTTTCAACGATAGGAATTAAATTCTTCTTTTTGCCGATTCCTAAAATTGATAGTATCCTCGGCTTATGACGATAATAACAGCGCAATTTCGAAAATACCATCAGATGGTACGCGCTTTTCGCCAATGGCATTTATAAAATACTCAAATAAGTAGAAAATTAAATGATAATGGGGCAATTACGCTTTCTGCGCGAAAACGTGACGTATCGCTGTGTGCATGGTACGTGGTAAGTATATCGCACGGTTCGAACAGGTCGCGCGTGCGGTTTGAAAATGAGAGAGCAGTACTAAAAGCTAGAAAGATCGGGAAGAAGGGACAAGTGTAGCCGCTTCGTGCGAGACCGAAAACAAAAAGAAGGTTCAGAGGCGGTAATGGGGTCGGGGGGGCCCGACGACGACAGTGACAGCCTCGACAAGAGGCCGGGGTCCCACGGACCCCGCGAGTGCCCTATTCGTCTCTGTCACGAGTAAATGGCCCCGACCTGGCTCGTCCGCGAAGCTAGAGCCGTTTTCTCGTCGTGACGATCAGAGCCTCTCTCACTCCCTGTCCTTTTTTCTTTATATATCTGTCCGTCTTTCTTTCATTCTCTTTCTCTTTTTATTGCGCCTCTTTTTGTTTTACTTCTTTTCTCTCGCATTTTGTCTTTCGCGAAAGCATGACGAGAACAGCGGAGCAACAACCAGGATGAAAGCGCACATAGCATGTGCCGACGTTTTAAACGTTATTTTCCAACGCTCCGAATTCGTCCACGAAGCTTTTGCAGATAATACCGTACGAAGATAAGGGGCTGCTCGTTCAGAGTTAAGTCTTTCCGACGGATGTCCACCGATTAATTTCCGTTTATAGACCGACATTTCCTGTTGCGAATTCTACACCAGGGCCGTATTTTTGGGGTGAATTGGACGTTCTCGATTTTGTCTTTTTTTTGCAATTGTTATCGATAATCCGCTGAAGAATTCTTCAATATCTCATCCGTGGTTGTGATGGTCAACATTTTTTTCAGTATTATTGTGACAAAATCCGGAAATCGTTGATGTTACCTCACCGAAACGTAACCGAACATAAATCGATTCGAAATTTCTAAAATTCTTGGAAAAGTTTGTTGCAACATTTTATTGTGTGTATTTACGCAATTTATTCGCCCTTAATGAAATGCAAAGAAAAAACAGCAGTATATAACAAAATATAATCAAGATTCCGAGAAACGTGGGAAGCATGCAAGTCAATTTTATATCCGAACAATAAAAGGCCTAATTACAGCGACGAAATAATTCGGGTAATAAGCGAACAAATTTGATTTGTTGACAGAATTTGACGCCAAACTAGGGACGAAACTTGGCGCAAACTAAAATTAACTTGTAGAAAGTCCCACGTGCTTAGCTTAACAAGCGGTGGAATTTGCATTATTCGCAATTATTCGTGGCTTAGATTTTATGACTCCAAGACATTATTTCGCAATTAGAATCGTGCGCAATCAAAGGTTATTAGAGGGAAGCCAATCAAATTTGTTAATTCTCTCCGAGGTGCAGTCGCATAACAACTTGCAAGGAGTGATCTTTATATAATGAAGTGGCCCATAAATAATGCAATTTCTGTGAATGCTTTTAAAACGTGTGACGATATTACGAAAGTTCATTTGGTGTCGTCATCATCGATGATGCCATTGCCTAATCTGAAGACTCTTTAAAAAGGAGCTTTTAATCAATTCTATCTACTATGTGCTGAAATTCGAAACTTTGGTGTCAAACGAAAGTCATTAAAAAAAGCGTGTGTATACAGGGTGGCCCGTTTTATTCGCCCCACCCGAATTTCTCGGAACCTAAGCCAGATCTAGGGAAAGACGGTTCAAAAAAAAAAAAGTTGTCCAGGGGGCCATCTGTCTGTGCAATTAGTTTCGCCCTTGACCTTTACATTCAAGGTCATTTGAAGGCAAAAGTGTTTTTTTACCTATTTTTGACACCGGACAGAGAGGAAAATTTGACGTTCAAAATGATATTTTCAGCAAGATCATAGCAAGGTCTAATGAAGGTGAAATTTGTGAAAATTGTTTAATAACCGTAAAAATCAAGTCCAATATCAAGGTGATTGGTACCAGAAGGAGGTGGCTCTCTCCATCCCTGACATTTTTCTCAATCTCTATGCCGAGCTAACATCCATAATTTAAGAATTTTTGCAAATTTTACCTTCATTCGACCTTGACATGACCTTGTTGAAAATATCGTTTTGAACGTAAAATTTTCCGAATCTTTTTACAAATCCGGGGTCAAAAGTAGGTATTCGCATTAAAAAAAAACACCTTTCAAATCAATTTCAAGGTCAAATCACCTTGACCTTGAAATAACCTTGAAAATCGAGTTGAATGTCAAGCGCCTTGGTACCATTAGATGACCCGCTTCATCTCCTTCAACTTTTGTCTAGATCATTTTTCTCTATCTGACTTAGATTCCTTAAAATTCCGGTGGGGCGATTAAAATAGGACACCCTGTATAACTAAATTTATATATAATTGGCACATATAAAACACAGTTTATGTGTTATTTAATTCTCATAAAATTTGTTGGAAAGTGTTTCATAAGCAAAATCGATCTATAATGATTTTTTGTAAATCGAATACCGTAGATTTTTTTTTTTTTTACCAAGCCTCATTTAGTTTCTCCAATAATTTCGACGTTTTTTGTATACATGCATATCGGGATTGTTTTTCCCTAAATTGAGTCGAAATCAATCATACAATTCGACGGATTGTTTCTACAGTCAAACTAAAAAAGAAAAAAGAAAAAAGAAAAAAATTTGAAAGGTTTCACTCTTTTCCGCCCTTGAGTGGTAAAGTAAAACAAAGTGCACGTGTATAGGTTTAATTGTTAATTAAAAGTGACGTTTAATTAAACATTTGATTCGGTCTTTTATTTACTTCTCTTCAATGGTTTTCGAAGCCTCATTCCCGGAATGGTATTTGCTTTTGATACAAAAAAAAACGAGCTTGGTTCGCCCAAATAAACGAGTGATCCCATATATTTTTGTTCCGCTTCGGTATTTTATATATATACATATTCGAATGCACGGCACGCTAAATATTATTTTAAAACGGCAAATAAAAGTGGTGGCAATCTCATTTTTGCGAGCGGTCGTTGTTTCGTTTTTCCTCTTTATTTTGACATTTTTCACACAAAAAAAAAAAACCGAAGAAGAAACCGTTTCATCCCCTTCGAAAGTACGTTATATATGTATATGGAACTTCGATTTACGGATTTGACGTATAATAATCGAAAATCGACTATACGCGATGATGTGTCATTTACATTTTACGTGTAATGTATATATACAGATATATTGTCTACGTGTGTACAATCAGCGCGCGATAATAAATTTATCGTTGAATTCGCTTATTGTTTTAGGAGCGAATTTATGACGGTATAAGAGAATGTAAATTATGACTTGACTATCGACTTTCTAATAGATTCGGTGAAGATTCGAAACGATAATTTCTCCTTATAGTTACAAGAAGTTCGAGCAGACATTGTATTGAGATTCGAGTCATTATTTCCGTATTTCTGGCGATTAATTATCTTCGTATTTTAGATCACTTTTGATATCATGTTCCTCTTTAAATGGAGATTTCATATACAGAATGACGTTTCATATTCAAAACTATTTTCCCATTCTTTTATTACTTAATACAATACTTAATTTTATATAGTTGATTAAAAATTTATTTATTAATTATCAATTAATTAAAAAGACATATTGTGAGACATTTTCACTGAAAGATTGTAAAAGTCTGTATTTACATATACTGTAGACTAGAACATAATTCTTCATTAAAAAAAAAGATATTTTCTAATTGTGTGCGTGAAGTCTTATCTTTATTCACCCAAATACAAAAAAAAATAGGATACCTATAAGTCGTGCGTAAAAGTACACTTTACCACCCTCGTTAGGTAATATACTATTCTTGTATTCACTTAATTTTTTAATTCAAATTATTTTTTATTGTTTACAAGAATTTGAATCATCAAAAATTGTAAGTAATTGATTGAAACAGGAAAAGAAAATTCACTGAATGGAGAATTAATCGAATGAAAGGATCGAAAGCATGAAAAAAGGGAATAAATCGGTTAAATCGAACATACGAAAGGGATACATTGTATTCAGCGACTAGAATTCTACCAATCGAAAGAAGGCGGCGGTATAAGCGTTTGCTCTTCCTCATACTGTATACTCGAATTAATCGAAAAATCGAATGTTTTATAAGTAATTGATTGAAACCGGAAGAAAACCATTAATCGATTAAATCGAAAGGAATACGAAATCGATGATTAATGAATTCCGTGAATCGAATTTAAATAAAATTGTAATCGATTACAAGAATCGAACGATGCCAAATGATATCGATAAAAATCGAAATTTTAAATACCGTCCTCCGAAATTAAATTCATATAATTATATTGAGAAATTAATTAATTGTAATAAATTGACAGTCTTCCATTGTTGCGAACATCGACATGGAATAAAATGTTTATTGTTTAAAAAAACAAAAAAACACATGTTTTTCGAGATTTTCTCCATATAATATAGTCGAAACATGCGAGAATAGAGCGTTGAGAATAGAAACGTCGATTATTGTAAAGGTGCCTTGAGCGTAAATTTACTGCGGGTTGAAAACACGGCACTTCCGCTGGAAGTGCAGGGAAGAATGAGACTCAAGTTCGGAACAAAGTCATTTTCCATTTTCCAGCAAGCGAAACCCGCGGTAATTGACAGTTATTTAATTTCGCCGAGTGCGGTGACGTCATGCAGAAATTTCGCGAGTTTGAGAAACAAAAAAAAAAAAAAATGAGGCAACCGGCGGGGGGGGGGGGCGCGCCGCTTATTTGCGGGCTAAATTGGCGGCGACGACGACGAGGG
>JAPYZR010002319.1:0-17298 GCA_030522945.1 Trichopria nigra
TACAGATGCTGCTCTCAGCAACACTTCATATCGCTCCTTTAACTAAAGTTTGTTTATATTATTACAATCAATTAGCTAAAGCAGCGAATTAGTTCCAGCCAATTACATTTCGCAGCAATTGCGAATTCATTTCTATCCGTGTAGTTTTATTTAAACAAAAGAGTAGGGAAAAAGTGCACTTAATAACTTTTTCATTAAAATTATTTCCTTTACATAACTCGATTAACTGTAAAAAAGGAGAAAAATAAATGATGGAATTATGGTGAGAAACCATCGACCTTACATCAACAAGAGCATGTAATACAAAAATATTTAAACCAAAATGCAATGAATTTTTAGGGCACTTCAGTACGGATATAAATAGCTGCAATAAAAAAGTAGATAAGATAGACTGATGAATAAATCGAAAGGAATAAATCCAAATGATCGTTTTATTTTATTCAGCGATATCGTCAATTCCGAAGGTACTTTCGGTTGCAATATAAACTAGTGGCTACCTCCGCCTTTGGCTCTTTGCCAGTAGGTAAACTCTTCTCTCGAGAAATATTAGTTAAATTGAAGAGAGTATACAGTTTACCTAAAAAAAAGTCACATATCCTTTTGTTATATCGTGCACTGGAGAAATTTCTTCAGGTAGAAAAGATCTTTTGATAATAAACATCTAAAAATGTTAGTATTCGTAATAATACTGGCATGTGAAAATGTTGTTTATATTTTCCCGTCTTTAAAAACCTAGAAACTGTTAATAAAAAAAGTTTTTGATTTTTAAAAACGCTTGAAAAAGAATATATCGTTATATTTCAAAAATTAAATAAATATCATTTTAAATCCATCAGATTAGGTATTTTATGTTTTAAGAGTATATATATATATGTTATTATTTATTATTTTATAGATGCACTGTTATTTTAATTAAATACTTCAATTAAAATTTTTAATTATAATCCAATTTTAAAGATTTCCAGATCCAATTAATACTCAATTAATTTAATGCATGGTAATGTGGTAGCCCCAGATAAGCTGATTTTGAGAGCGAGTCGATCATACAATTTATTAACAAGTCATAGATTCATTTGACTGCAAAATAATCAAGTATTGTCTACGAGTTCATAGAATTTCGATAATAGTCATTCAATCAGCGCCATAGAGAAGTCGCGTAGAAAAATTAGAGAAATTTACAGTTTTATTTATAATATTATGACTAGGTTGGTTAAAGCACTTATACTGTTTTGTACCAAAAAATTCAATCATAAAAAAAACAGGAATAAATGTGCGAGTCGAATAGAATAATTGTATCAAGGCATTAAAAAATAAAAAAAATATATATATTAATTATTTAAAATGATTGTGAACCAATTTCCAATAAACGAAACAACATTATTAATTATCAGGGATTCACTCTTGCATATTACAAGTTTCGAAATTAAAAAATTTATGCTTAAATAAAATGTAATAATTTTAAGAACTACATTGGAAAAATTATCCGACATATTATATTAAAGCTTTAAGAAATGTTTTCAACGTTTAGTTTCTTTAAATGTGTAAATCGCAGAAGCCATCGAAATGGATGATAAAATAAAAGATGTAGACGTAAATAGACGCAAGGAATCATGAGGAATCAAGAATAACAATTTCAATTTCATTCCACTTATTGTATGCGCTATTCGTACCATTATTATGTAATGAAAACAGTCATTTATATTTCAATCATTTAATCTCGCTGTCTAGAAAGCACTTCGCATGCACAAAATACTCCGTATGAGCACAGAGAAATGGAATATACTCGAGCTCGAGTTAAAACCCTTGTGCATGCTAGATTACACATGAATCCTCATTTCTAAAACAAAAATTGAAATTTTCATTCGATATTTCAAATTGATATTAATTTCCATTAAAGTTCAGAAGACTTAAGACACTTAATAACATCGTCAATTTGAGATATTAAGAATTCAGTGAAAATATTTCGGGTTAAAATCATATAGATATAAGAAATGAACAGACAGGAAAAAAAACTTCCTACAGTAAGCTTATCAAGGTCTATTACAAGCTTACGTATATACATATCGAATATTAGACGAGGACGAGAGCAGGTAGTCTTTTGTTTTCAATAGGTATAAGTACACTTGGATTACGCCGATATTTTTCCGCTTCGAATTTCTCAGTTACATTCATTATAGTTAGCCTGTTAACAATCACGGGGCCTTAAGCTACGCACTGAATTTTCATTCATACCGAATTACTGATTATGATTGACTTTAGTAAATTCGTGCGAATAGACATACACTTAATGAGAGCGATATTCCAATGTATATATATATTACACTTTTTTTATATATATATATTATTGATGGGTTGACGCATGAATCAAATAACGGACTCAATGAGAAACCGTTCACTTTCTCATATTTCCAATATTTCGGTCTTTTTTTAACCGTCTGAAATCATTGACTTCGTTTTCAAACTGAAAGTATATCAATTTTGAATAGAATGTCTCACAATTGAAGCAGATATTATACTTAACGAATAGCAAATAACGTTACGTATTGCTTATGATTTTGTATGTCTCAATGAATCGCGGTGAACGTGTCTTTCACCAATGCTGGAATGTATCGTGTTTCGAATCATGATGGGGTACCGCTTCTTCTCACGCATACAAAAATATTATTGCGATATAATTGTTCAAGCAATTATGTAAATAGACAGCTGTCTAATCGTCACATTATAATGTATATATATACATACCATTTGAGTTCAGCCATAAGTCACTCGCAAATAATTGTCCAGTCGTGATGCATAAACTTCAACTCATGCAAAGAACCAAATATTCGTTGGACCTATATATATATAACGTAATTAATAATAAGTTACTAAATCGCATATAAAAACGATAAAAAAAAAGGTCGATTGTTTTCCACATTTGGCGCATTCGATTGCCAGCAAAGGATTCGGTCTAAAAGTAAATCGCATCGCGTCACTGTCACGAGCAGCCTTCGCGCGAACGTATACCATTGGAAGGATTAAAACATTCGATAAACGCAATACATGAAAATCCACTAACAGGTAGGAGGGGCTCTGAATGCATTTCAGTTATTTGTTCTTAAAATTAGTAAATATTACGTTGAATATGCAAATACGATTATATTTGTTTACAGCTTTGGGTATTTACATCGCGACAAATTATATGCCGATGCTTCGGATAAAATTAACAATGTGTCACTTATCGTAACAGGTAACTCATACGAAACATTATCGGGTTCGAGCTTGCTCGAAGAAATACCGACTTTATTTTTTTAAGCATTTACCATTAATATGAGATTCGCGTACTCACGTACCAGTCATCAGCGATTTTGGAAACACTTGCGCACTCGTTTTGAATAGCTTGCGTATACGCTTTAAAAATCACGTATAAAACACCCTTTCCGTTATTTTTATGTTAATGTAACATAATAGACAGATAGTCGGATTAGTTGTAGAACGAGTAGATTTACCTATTTATTGTGAACGATTTAATGACGATACAACGATATGTTTCTAACAAGGGCATACTATCTTGGATACACGTTGCTTTACATAAATGTTTCTCGAAAATCTTACCGACTGACTGACTGGCTTCTCCATATTATTCGCTCGAGACCCTTTCAAAGATTTTGATATACATAAATAATTTCACTCGAATTTATAAAATTGAACTAAAGAGTACTTTTTTCAGCGTTTTATCAAAATTCTACTCGCACGAGGCTACATCCGTAAATAGTATTCGTTTCAGTCCGTCTTTACACTTCAATAGCACACGAATTTTTCGACGTTTCGTATCAATGATTATCGTTAAAAAATTGTGCAGTGAAGATTAGTGGAGAGATATCGAGTCGGACGCAATAACGTCCCTGATAACGATAACGTTGTCTATCGAACATCAATTTGAGGACATCGATTCGAGAAATGGTTATTGTCGAGCCGTCACGTACTTGAGTGTTCGATTTTTGCGCGGTAATGTCACACTATCTACTGGGTCGTTGGGGGACATCTCCACCAATTACCGTTGAGCTCGCCCATCATGGAAAGCCGGATCAGATTCCAGCCTTCGAGTTCTGTGTATCATGTGTCATTCCTATTAGGCTTATAGCCTAGATTCTTTCTCTGCAGGAAGAGGTGGATCTCGCGGAAGTTGGGGCGATCCACGTCGTTTCGTTGCCAACATTCGCACATCAGTTCGTACATTTCCTTAGGGCAGTTTTTGGGAATAGGTAACACGATCTGAAATTATAATTGTGGAAAATCCCGTAAATCAGTGATTGGTCGTTCAGTAACGTAAGGGGAAAAGTATTGGATGATGTCATCAGCATTTGAAAGCATTGACCATATAACGCTAGAAAACAAAAAGAACTAAAAGAAACTTGCAAACTTCTGGGACTTTTATTTTGAATGAGTAACATTAATAGCACTTAACAGGCATGAAATTCAGTCATTGTATGAAAAAAAATATATTTTTACAAAACTATCATTGTCAAATGACCTGCAAAGTCGCTAGTAGTAATTCTAACAATGTCACTACAATTGGACAGAGTGTTGTAATAATGCAGCTATTCAGAAGCGCTAGTGCTAAAACTAACAATGATACTAGCAGTGATATAGTGCAGTGTAGTGCAGAAAATGTACATCTGTATTGACTGAATTCTTGTGCTATTACGATTTAAGCAACTGACAGCGTACAAAAGTGAAACGAATTTATCTTGGTTATCAAATTCTTACCTTGT
Source organism: Trichopria nigra (assembly GCA_030522945.1). Taxonomy (NCBI): domain Eukaryota; kingdom Metazoa; phylum Arthropoda; class Insecta; order Hymenoptera; family Diapriidae; genus Trichopria; species Trichopria nigra. The sequence continues at coordinate 4,755 of JAPYZR010002319.1, forward strand.
TCATCTTAGCAGATAATCTAACGCCTATTATTTGTGTTTAGGCAAAGATAGAGTAAGTTCTCTGATAAAAACGTGACCAGATATTCATAAGGACCCTACTATTTCTACTAGAGTTCTTAAAAATACCTAACGTTAAATGTAAGACATCGCAATTGACACTAAAATCCAGAAAAGTCCTCGCCTCGTAACTTACCCAATAGTTTCATCCCACGTGATTTAGCTTAGAATATTTTCAATTCAAGACACATTAACGTATATTCATGCAGGGATAAGCAAATGATACGAACCCGCCTCTCATCTTCCTGGTAGAAATAAGTCGCATTCTCGACGATTCGGTGATCCGGCAATTCTTCAAAAGGCTGTTCTCTGGCGAAGCTCAGTATCTCCCAGAATGTCACCGCGAAGGCCCACACGTCACTCTTGGACGTGTAGTTTCCCTGAAAGTCGTAAAAAATGGTTCAGGGTCGAGTTGTTCGGAAACGGAGCAACGTCATGTGACCAACAAAGGAGGACTAAACGGATGAAGCGCGTCGCGCGTAATTTATTCGCGTAGCGAGCTTAGCGGTGGCGTGAATATTCTGCATAAATAACATCAGAACGAACATGAAAAACAAGTAAAAACGGAGAAGCGCCCATTGCTAAGTTCACACGGGATTTATGGAAACTACCTGCAGAGAGCGTCGGGCTTAGAGTTGCCGGAGCGAGTTAAGATCGAGTTCGAAGAGCGAGACGTAACGAGGTTACCTCTTCTTCATCGACTTTGCACGCAATGCGAAGTCACGTTATTACGATGTTTTTACGCGGGAAAACGAGTTGAAAAATAAATTGCGAAATTCTGTTTTTATTGTGACGATAAATCCTCTTCGGGAAACGCTGCGCAAATTTCGATACTGTCATCAATCGAAATATATGTGGCATACCCATCACATAGTGAATGGTATACATATGAATGTAATTTAGAGAATGGAAGACAAAGATGATATCAATGTGCGAACCCCTTGCCGACGGGAATGTTCGATGTACACTTAATAATACAGGCGCAGAAAGTAAACAGAGTTGAAATGTATCGTCATCCCTTTCCAAGGTTGGGTAACGTTATGCTTAAATAATCGGAAGCAATCTGGGAAGGAAAAATTTTGGTTCCACGGAGAATTGGACCGTAGTCGTTGGGTTTACCAGGCACGCACGGTACACATTGTGTTCTGCAGACGCATTAATTAACGGCGCGCGTTGTACATAAGGTACGTCGGACGGTGCCACGACATTTTTTAATAAACCACCATGGTAGACTTTGGTGTAGGGTAGTTGTAAAACGACAAGCGTTTCCGCCTAAATCAGGCCGACAGATCACGTTCAGATAAATGTTTGCTTAATACAATATATTATCTTTTGTTTTTCGAATATGCGTTTAGTCAACATATGAAATATATAAATAAAGTTCATATAAGATAAAGTTTTTTTGTTGAATTATTCTTTATCTACCCTCTTAAACATTTTAAGTAAACTGTTTAAAATGTAACGGTTAAAAATCTTATCTTTAATGTCATGCTTCGAAATATGAAATAAATAAAGATTTTCTTACAACTGTGTTAAAAATATTAAGTTACTCGACATTTTTAAAAACACGATAAGTCTTATATACATCCATATTTCTAGCCCATTATATAATTAATTTTGTCCTGATACATAATCTTTTGCACTCAAAACTTTTAAAATGCATTAAAAGAAATTATTAAAAATTTCTTAAACAGTCGTCAAATGACTTTTCAAACGAATTCGTTTGCAGAATGTCTCTATCAATTTTAAATCAAGCGAGTTTAAATTTTTTAAGTAATCTTGTAGAAGATAAACTCGAGTCGTAATGAAATTGAAATTTCAAAAAGAATTTTAAGCGTTTAAACTCTGGCGGTAAATTGCATTGAACGTTGGAAGTCTGTTAAATGTTTTCCAAACGTTTTATTCTCCGTTTTTTATCCCTTTTAAATCACCAGGTATATGTTTTATATTACGCATTATCGTGTTTCACTACAAACGACAGCATATCTCACAACATGTATATACTGACAAGGGATTCGTGAATTGCAAATATTCAATTCATTCACTTTCATGTGATAGTTTCTCCTCCGTCGGTTCATTCTCCTCCAATACTTATCACATTTTCTTCCCTTTATTTTACTCTCTTCTTTTCCCTGTTCCAACAACTTGCAAGATCAGTTCGATTCGCATTACAATAATCACACAATAGAAAGCTCACTTCCCCCTACCATTTGGCTGACACGTCTTCTTCTTAAAGTGATTATACATTGAAAGGTATTACGAAAGAAAGAAAATGAGAAAGGGAGCTATGGAAGCAGAAGAAAAACTAAGAAGGGAAGTCAATATTGATAGAAGTAAAAAAATGATAATGCCAATGGGGGCAGTTCAAGGAATAACAAAAAATGAATGGAAGCTTTATTTAATATTTAAATATTTAACATGAAACAAATTCTTTTCAATCTAAATAAAATGTTAAATTAGATATATAAAAACTATTTTTTAATAATAAATAATAAAAGCGAAATTTGTAATGTTTTTTAACACAAATTATAATTTTGTTAAAAATAACTAGAAATACTTAAAATAATATGAATACACTAATTCGAAGATAAATTGTTTCAGTTTTTCAATCATTCTTGGAGGTCAAAAAATAAAAATACTTTTTTATTCTCATCATTTACGTTGAGAATGTCAATTAAATGCCAGACAGGTTCAATTCGATCCACTTCCTGTTTTTGAAAAGATATTTTCTGAATGAACCTGTAATTACATGATGGTTTTATCATGGGCTGATGAGAGTACTGACCAAAAAATGTCCAAATACAGGTAATGCGCAATATATATAACATCGGGTAAAGTAATATTGGAAAATTGCGTTTGTCAGTAATTGGTTGCTCCATTCGACTACAGTATAATCATCATAACACGGAACTCATTGCAATCTCATTATCTACAAATGTCCATTACAGATACTTTCTTTAACTACTTTTTTACTCAAAATAGGAGTAAAAATGAAAATGTCATATTTTCAATAAAATCCCATTTTAAGAGCCAAGCGTGGAATACAAATAAATAACATAATAAACAGTTTTACATAAAAGTTATATGTTCATTCAACAAAGTCCCTATCTAACTCTACAGTTCCGCACAAAATTTCCATTTTGATTATTCGTGAATTTTGTCAGAAAATCGTCAAAATGATGTATAATGCCTTTTAATTTCTTGAAGTTGAAAATTAGACCATTCTTCGCAAGATCTTCTCCTCTTTCCAAGTGCGTGAATAAATAAATTTCATAATTTAAAACAAAAACTACTTAATATAGTAAAAAGAAATTATTTTTATGTTTAATTATAGAAAAAAGCCCGTGTTATTGCATAATTAGTGATGTTAATATTTTCATCATATGATATTTTCCTTGCCAGTACAATGAAATACACCGGTAAAACGTAAGTGTTGTTGAAAACTGATTAGAAGTTTTTAAATAATGAATACCGAAAAATATTCTTGAAACTCATTGAAACTGTTCTCATTTAAATGCAGGTTGGAAGTTTTGCAAAAAGTCGACGCAGCAAAAATAAATGTAAATGCCTGAAAATGTATATTTGAAATCGGAATATGAGAAATAAAGTTTTGACCATGAGCCTTTTTAAAATTCGAATGAAGTTTCAATTGGTTCCTTTTTCTATTAGGCTCGCAATATATACACCCATAAAACTAAAATGATTGTAAATCTACTTATTGATATTTTATCCTATACAAAGAACAAATGCAAAACCCAGCGCGGAACGGTAGGTGATTTTTTATTTGCAGGAGATATATCTATATATATATGTGTATGTGTGTGTAGGTCTGTGTTCATATGAACATATAATTGATGTTCATCAAGAGTATAGAACATTCTTCTCGAAAGATATAAAATTATACATAAGGAGATAAGATAATAGTTTTATTTACCATGAGCATTGATTCCCATGCCATCCAACGAATAGGAAGGGGCGGCCGGCCTTCGATTTTGAAGTAATCCGTCATGTACGATGTTCTTCCTGGACCGAGGTCTGATACTTTTACACAATATCCACGGCTCACTAGACAGTTTCTGGAATAAACCCAACGTGATATTGTGTTATTTCAGGTCAATTCTATTCACATAAACGCATTTAGACCACGAGTACAATAGTTCCAAGAGCTTTTTTTAAAACAGTGCAAATAAACGATCATAAATATATATTTACATTATAGGCAAATTTTTTCACTGTTCCACAGGTGTGCATTTCAGTCTTCACTGTGTCGAAATTAAAGTCGAAAAGTGTAGTTAAAAGTTGTAGTTAAAACTATACGTCATATTTCAGTCGAAAAATAAAAACACGGTATTTAGATTTTTTGAGATTAGAACAAAAATTTTATGTATTTTCAAAGTGGCTGGAATATAAGCATTTTAAAGACAATCGGTCAAAGGGTTACATAAAAGTAGACCTATAGTAGCTTTTTGTAAAGTAAACACATTCATACCGTTTTTAACGGATTCAAATTGATAAAACGTATATCTTCAGAATTTCAGGTCATTTTTTACACGAGTCGTTCTAGTTTTGAAATCGTTTCTGGGTAAACGCTGCATATTTCACTGGAAAGTGAATGTTAGCAAAACCGGAAAATTTTAATACATATAATATCCAATTATGGTGGGATTGATGAAATTTTCGATCGTTAAAACTCATTCAAGCATTATATACGATCAAGATTGGTAATTAGTAACCATTTCGCCTTAGAAGATGAGTAGGGTGTTCCACTTTCTGGTCAATTAGTCAAAACTTTTCGCTAGACTGCATCGTGGAGCTAGGTGAAGCTTCAACTATAGGTATGCTCATATTTATTAAGCCCTTACTAAATTGTATAAGGATAGCATGCTTGAAAATGTACGAGAGCGTCAAGCAAGGCATTATAGCCCTGCGGTAACGTAATTTTGTTGATTTAAAAGTTACAAAAAATCTCACAATTCATTAATTTTATTTACTTTAAACGCTCGACAAAAAAAAAACTTCATTGACATTGATAATTAAGATCATTGTAATATTTCATTAAGCATCATATAAAACATTTGAGGTTCTAATATAATTTATCTTATAATGCAGGTAACTTTAATTATCTGTAGTTGGAAATATATTTTAATATAAATTTGTTTGAAGGAGTAGAATACATAATAAATTTAATATTACGCAGAGTTTGATCAAATTATGATAAATATTTACATTCAATTTACTTACTGCTAATACAATAGTGTATTCAACAGTAAGTATGTCATAACCCGATAAACACATAACCTTCCTGAAACGTTACCTTGTATCCATTTGATAATAAAAATGTAACGTTACATAGAAACGATAAATTATTGTTCTACTGTGGCGTTGAACAAATCAAACGTTCGGAAACGTTTATAGTAAGAATAAAGTCATTGTAATGCTTCATATAGAAATAGTGCAATTCATCCAAGTAAGTGTGACACTTCATAATAAGGTTAGAGTGTAATCTTCATGTTCCTCTGCACGTTTCGAAATTACAATGCCACAAAAAACTTACTTTTTTATTTAATGTTTTACATAACACGTTTCAGGAATATATACATTACAAAATGAGAAGAACCTTTCTTAAACATGACATATGCAATGTTACAATTTGCAGAAGAAATTTTCACACGTGACGATTTTATAGAAATTATTTCTCTTACACTATTGAAAGAGTACGAACTAATCAGCTTATATGATAATTTCTTAATTCAATTAACAATTGAGAGGAAAACAGGCATTACGATTTTTAATTAGTATTGTATGACTTTCCTACTTACTTTTTTTTTTATTAAAAAAACATGTAAAAATTATAGTTATATAATATTAACTAATACATTTTCAGTTCTTGCAGAATGAATTAGAAACTCCCAGAGAGGTTATACAATAGTTGTTGTGACCACACATATAAATCGTAATGTACTTTTCAAATGTAACGTTTCATTGCAACGTTCTCGTGATAGAACATTCAACGTTTTCCAGAATGTTACAGAAACATTTGTGAGTCAAAAATTGAAACGTTACGGATGTAATGAAACGTTCTAGTAACATTTCATTGGCCGGGAATGTATAGTGTATCTCAAGCCTATTTTTCCATTTATTCATTACATGATTCCATTTTAAGCAATAGCTTCTGTAATAATTTACTGCCAATACTTACCTTTTAAAGCTATTACATAATGAATGTATTTTCATTATTTTTTATATTTTTATCCATAAATAAACGATTAAATAAATAATGTATTTACAGATAATCGATCGTTTTTGCAGTATGCATTATATGAAAAATACGTTTCTACTTGTTTCGGTGAAAGGTGGATATGCTCAGCAAAGGAAATATAAATCGACAAAGATATGGTAGCCTTTGAGAGAATTGAAAAGAACAAAAACATAAATTTTAATGAAATGTATGTTCAGAACAAAGCAAAGTTTGTAGGAATCAACCAGGATTGTTAAAATCTGACAGTTACGAATTACTTCACTTAATATTTACAATATATTTATATTGTGCAACATTGCACACATTAGCTGCATTTTTCACTCAATTACTTTCTTTAAAACATTACATGTTTGTTTAAATCGCTCATCCTACAAAGGGCACATTTAAAACGATTTTATCTCTTACCATGGGCGATATTCTTTGAAACATTTCATTTAAACTCTGTGACCTAAAACGTAACCAGTGCAGGCAACATTATTAAAAACTGATCAAATTTAATGTAACGATGAATGCAATTGGTATGTATTTATTATTCAACAGTTTTTGGCCGAAATGACAAACATTCAATTTCATTTGTACATAATAACGAAAACTTCGATTACAGCGCGCTGCACATTCATTACGATTATTGTCGGATCCAGTGGTATTTTCTACAATATCCAGCAATTCTCTGTGATATTATTTATTTGATAATGCATGTTTTATAATTCTCGGGGGGCTATTTGCTTAGTCAATTTTCTCTGTGTGCTTCTCTCAAATCTGTTTCTGTAAATCATATTAATGAATTTTCTCCATGACGTTAATATGCTAGTACGCCAGAGGGCATTATAATTAAGGTTTATGATTAGAGTTAATAATTCGAACACGTGCCTCCATTAAAAGGCGGTACAGGCTGGAACTATATTGGCCGCCGCGTGTGTTCGTCCAAGCCAAGAGAGGAAAAGGGTGAAAGCTATAAAACAGTAGCGTACCGCATTAAACAAATTATTCTGGAAATCGCAAAATGCTCTTAATGAAAATCGTGAAAATTCGAAATATCCCGAACTATTTCCAAGGAATGGCCTATTATGTCGAGTGAATTTATGGAATATCTAAAATCCCCCTCATGCGTTCCAGTTCATTTAGGGTTTGCGAAATCTTAATCTTAACAATTAACCGCTCAAAATATCAAACGCAATTTGTCAAATTTATTATGGAAACGGTATTTAAAGTTTTGATATATATTTGACTTGCATATCGATGTATATCGATATTGATATGAGGGACATCAATTTTAAGGATGACCCTTATAAAAAGCTCGGTCATACGTACTATTTACGCTCTAAATTTGATTTACATTTTTTTTCATTAAAAGCTGGAAAGAACCTCTGTTTTGTAAGCTTGTATATGGTATGTACATGCATTATTACTCTGCACCGTATGATAGCATAAAATCCAATCTATCTCTTGCTTTCTTTACGTCACTTGCTCTCGGAACTCGTGGCATGCGAAATGTGAAAAAACATTTGGCAAGGTATACAAATATCAGAAGTCTTACCTCGTTGCGAGATCCCGATGTACAAAGTCCATTTCTTCCAGGTACTTCATGCCCGAAGCTATTTGTGTAGCCATGTATATCAGGGTGCCGAAGCTACAACATGAATGAAATGCGACACCGCGCGTGATGAGCATCAGTCGAGCGTGCATTTACGTCTCTTACGTACTATTGGGACCTACACATCTAGAGTTAGGTAAGGGGTATATAGAAGGAGAGAAAGAAAGAAAGAGGGTTGACGGAAGTTCGCGACTACGATTTCCTAAAATCACGCGACGCAGAACCGGCGGCTCGGAATCGTCAAAATAACCATAAAACGAGCTTCCGCCGCAGTAATATTTGCACTTGAAAACGTCGCGACGGCGACTGCTTGTATATACATATGAAACACGCGCTTTCGTTGCGCACCTGCCTGCAGTGGCTTTTGAGAGCGGAAGCTTATCGGCGCAAAAATTTTACACGCGACTTGCCATTTGGCTCGTCACAGCTTGCTGGATCGCGAATTACACTTCATTTGCGCAGTGGTGGGGTCGGTTCGCATATACATATACGAGTATGCCCTATGTTCGAAAGATCGATTCTCGCCATGATTGAAAACCGAGGCAAAACATTATAATACTTGCCGCCTGCGATGCGCGTAAACTCACTTTACCGATACACTGCCGCCGCCACCGACTCGCCAATCTCGATATTGGATCTAGCTACGTCGTGACTGACGGACCTTAATACATTGTGTTGTGGTTTGCCAAATCATACGTATTTCCAGCAGTAACAGAAGCGCGTATACTAGCCATCCGCTCGATCACGCACGGAGCAAAGGCAAACAATTACGTTTCCTGCATAAACGCCGATAATTGCCGATAGACTCTGCATAGTTTAAGTAAATGTCTGCTGCGATACGCGAACGCGTACGCGCGACGAAGATCCGTTTGATGATGCACCCATTTACCGGCCATATATACGTTGAATGCCGAGAAAGGTGGTCCTAATATTTGTTCAAGCTTCGCGCCGATTGCCAGCCACTGACGTTCCCGTTTCACGTTGGATTTTTACTTTTATTCCTTCTTTAATTAGCCGTGGCAAACGGAGCATTGTGGCTTTACAATACAAGGCACAGAGATCGTTTTCATACGAAATGTTAATTACGATCCGACGATCCGTGAACGATAAGGAAGCAATATCTCAAGCACGCTATACAAATTGCATTTTTATCGAGCATAAAGGTGCTAAGTTTTCAGTCCTTCCTACTATACGCCCTAATTGCCAGTCTAGTAATGTAACTGTTTGAAATTAGCAGTGAGGCCGCTGGAATGTGAGTCGTTTGTATCGTTTCTATTGCAAAAAGGAATGCAATAGCTTTGCTCTAACTTTTTGCAATAAACAATGACTCTATAGTTTCTCATGGAATGAAATTCTTATATGCTCAATATGTGTAACATGTGTTTATTAAAGTCTCGTCTTCATTTTCATAAACGCACTTCAAAACGTGCACTTGATATCTTTGACTGGTAAATTACTTTAACTGCTGCCGATACCAACTGGTAGTGTTTAATAGGTGTTGGACTAACAGATACATTTTAATAACAGAAAATTAGATTGATTATTAGATGTTCGGACGGATTGAATCAGCATTCCTTTGATTTCGATAAATTCACTATGTCGCCACTATTCCCGGTTTCATCAAACTCGTCGAATAAAATTTCCGCATGTAAGTATAAGAAGGGGTTTCGTATTTAAGCATTGCTGAATTGGACTTCCGACGCGAATCAGGAAAGTTTGCTGAATAAAGTTCTCTACCGTAGGCAGCATTTTATCGAAGCAATAGACAATTCCTTATGTTAGGTTGTTTTAATATATGGTGTCAGAAATTAATTATATTAAAAAAATTATTTAAAAAAACTTCTCTAAATAACGACAAATACAACGAATTGTTGGTTATTAGCTGCATTACGCCGAGGGAGAAGTTATGCGATAATCAATCATACCTTAACGTTTTCGCTGTTTGTACGGTCGTGGTTTCAGCGAGGTGGCTCTGCAGGTACTGATTTAGATCCCCGTGTTCGCCGTGTTCCAAAACGATGCACATGGGGTCGTCGTTGAGACTGGCTCCGAGCAATTTAGCAACGTGTCGATCAGCGAATCTCGCCAGTCTTTTCGCTTCGCGCTGAAACTCCAGCCTGAAAAAGAGAAAGAGACGGAAGATTTAAAGTGCTGAATACATTTCACGCCATCTCGTAAATCTCCATCCCAAAGTCTTAGCCGTTCTTAATACCAGAAACGCGTCTGCGAAGTGCATTGACGGCGATTACTGCCGTTAATACTCGTGTTTTTCCATGACAAATCCTTCGCACCGTTCAACTTCTTTCTTTACGCTTAAGTAAACATGCTGCATATATGCAAGGAAAAAAAGAAGAAGTAAACAAGCATTCTTTATATAACGTTGAATGGTTCATTGATCTTGAAAATAAACTTTGATATTTTCTCGATACTGTAACGATATATATGTGTGTGTGTGTGTAATGCAAAACAGAACCATATAAAGTTTTTCCAGAGGAAAGCTTTGTGAATTTTACATTAACAATTCAATTAAAATGTCAACATTTTGACATTACTCGTTACGGTATTCAAATGTTTAAATCAATGGATAAACAACCTGCGAGATTTGCAGTTTGTCATATTGATTTCCAACAAGCATGTAATAATCATTTGATCCATCCAGGGGTTTACAAAAGAATCATTTCTACAATAATGCTTTATTCTGACAGTTGCTTCAGATAAATATTATGACATCACATTTTGATTCGCATCGACTGTAGTGATGCTGAATTTTGAATTTCACGTTGAACACGATAATCATGTTTCAACAAAATGTTTTTATAAAATATCCCATTTATGTTATTCGCTAGCATTTACTTTAAAACGACAATTTTAATATTGAACGGTCCTTCATATTTAGTTTTGAGAATTAATATTTCTCCAATAATCGTTCATTTTTAAAGTTGTTTATATATAGACAAAACGATGAAAAAGACATTTAAAAATTGACCAAATTTCATATTGCCCGAGGCGATATGATTGTCATTGATTTTTTTTATATGTGATGACATATGACACTTAAAACAAAAAAGACACCATCAGAGTACCTCATAAAAATCGTCCCAAAGAAGAGAGAAACTGAGAAACTTTTATTAAGTTATCGTGCGGTATAGTACACGACATAGTAACTCCGTCGAATTCATGTAAAGCAGCGTTTAAGGAAACAGTAGTGAACTCGAAATGTATGAATTTCGTTGTGGTTGAAGCCCTACTCGAAACTTCTGTAGGCGAGTCTGTCATTTTAATGTTTGTTCTGCCATGTGTACAGAAAAAGTAAATGTAATGCGAGGTAACGTAATTCACTGTTAACTCTATTTGGCATTATTTACAAGCCCTTTTCCCCCTCGACTGCTATGAATATTACAAGGCATTGTTCATTTTTATTTACTTACATTTTCTGATGTAGAATTTAAAGTTTTCATTTTGTTTAATTAAGTTTTATTCTTCTTTAAACGTGCGTATTTTAAAAGAATTGGGAAAAATCATATTTTCTAAAATTAACGAACTTTAATGTAAAGCTAAATAATAATTTTCATTTATTGTCAAAATACCAAAAATATAAATAATTATAAAGCTAATTATTTTTATTGACTAATTCACTTTAATTTTCCATGATTGCATGAATAGTGACCTTATCGAATTTTCTGATTAGATATTTAATTTTAATAAATATAGATATGATAATTCACTAGTAACGAAATTATGATAATCAATCTAATTAATGATATAAGTTTCACATCAGCGAATTTCAATGGAAATGTAAATATATAATTATCATATCACAGACTTTCTGTTGAAAGTATGGAAAGAATATAATTAAAATAGAAATTATTTTAGGTACTCGGGAACATCGGTAACTGAGCGTTACATTTGATTTTGAATAAAGATTGCTTAATTACTTCAATTTATACATTACTTTCGCAACTAATTTCTACCGATCAATATTTACAAAAGATTCAAAATTGATCTCATTTGTATATATCAAAAATAATGACAGAATATAATGCTTTCATGGACTATTGTACAAACTAGTCTAGGTCAGGTTATATCGTAATCCAATTGCCCCTTATTAGGTTATTTATTAAATTTGCTCTCTCCGATCTAAAAATAGTTAAGCATGAAGGCGAATCACTTACAAATTATGTTTATACATATAAACAATTTGATAGAGAATTATTGCATTTATACAGCTCGCTTATCATTTTCTATCTATTTGCAGGAGTTAATTAAATATTTCAGCTCAGTCTTCAGACAATCCATTAAAGATTTATAATCATTTTCATTACGGATCTTTTTCATTCGTTTAGTATGACTTGAATTGTATGAAATTAACTAGATGAATATTCTTGACTTTTAATAAATATTTTATACGCATGCAAAGTAATTAAAAACGCAATTAATATATAACATGTTAATCGTTGAATTTGTCCACAAGCCGAGTCAAATTGGGAACTAAGGTCCTTAAATAAAAGAAATATTTGACGTTTCGATGAGACTCCTCATCATCTTCAGAACTGTAATTTATTATATCATTACCAATAATATTATATTAATATTTCGAACATTCAATCAAGTTACAATTTAAATAAATACCTGTA
>JAPYZR010002320.1:0-17297 GCA_030522945.1 Trichopria nigra
ACTGGAATTCTGTTGAGGAACTATATATGTCATGTAAAATCACCCTTCCAAAGCCCAAATTTTGAAAAAACGTTTCAATCATTTACAATTTTCATTTTTTGTATTTTGAGGTTACGTCGGTAACTGTTCTACTTTAGAACCCTCTTAAATTATTATCGAACATCCATATCTACCTAAAAGAAGTCAAATTGCAAATTAATAAATTGTTTTGCCAAAATTTTGGCTTCGTTGTTTACTACGAAAGTATACATCAGATACACGGTCGCAAAAAATTAATTTTCAAAATTAATCAAAATTAATTTTATAAAAAGGTAATTATAATCCCCCATCAATACCGCATAATCGCTTCCAACCGCAGCAAACGGAAATGGATTTCAATTTTTTAAACGTCTTTTAAAGTATTTATGCTTCATATAACGTTTTTGGAAAGGTTTTTAAAAACGTGGATCGTACCATCGTTTTTCATAATGAGAAACATTTTTGTGGCACTAAAATAGCATTTTATAAAAACATTTATAAATAATAATGAGTTCTAATAGATATACTTTGAAAAAGGTTTAGAACATTGAAATCCATTTCCGTTTGTTGGATGGTGTGGGGCACGATGCAGTATCCCATATATATGTAATACTATATATATATATATATATATATATATAATAATCCGTAGTAGTTATTTCCCTTAATGTCTGGTTATGTATATGTTTAATTTACTATATATATACGTTTCATCAATTTGTATTTTCAATTAACCGCGCGCACATATGGTTTACATTTTCACGTTTGTACTATTTTCAGTATCATTATAATTGTAATTTGAGGGTGAATTCGCCCGTAAATAAATGTAATAATAATATAATAATGGATAATATTGTATAAAATGTATTTTGCGATCGCGTACATGCATGATGTATACTTTCGTAGTAAATATATAACAAAGCCAAAATTTTGGCAAAACATAATAATTTTCAATTTAGCTTCTTTTACATATAGATATCGATATTCGCAATGGAACACATTAGTAATTTAGGTGTGAATTTGAACACATTTGAACCTTTCGATTTTCGCTTTTCCGTATCTATATATTATATATATTTATAATTATTAAAAAGTTTTTGGCAAAATTCTGGCTCTTTCTCAATCAAATTTTGATGAAAAATACGTTTCTATAATTTTTAATGTGGTTTACGGGAGATAGATTGCTACATTACCGATTGAGAACGATGAAGGTGCACTATATAGTGATTTTGTCGATAATGTCAATTACTAACTTTCCAGTAAACGAAAATTCATTGGATTTTTATTTTTCAATTCAAATTCATTCAAATTCATTCCAGAATGTAAGGAAACTAATTGAAAATAATTCAAAAATAATAAGCCAATGAATTTTCTTTTACTGGACTACAAAGTTACCAATAAACGATTTTCCTTTTCAAATTTTCAATATGTTTGAATAAACGCATGTAAAAAGTATAATACATATAAAATAGTATATTATCCATGACAAGATTAAATGCAAATAAAGGATATCAATGAGAACCAACAAAATTATAAATATAATCAACACAATTGTCTTCATACATATTATATTTTACATTGACAAAAAAAAGCAGACGAAGTAAATGCTTACAATAACGAAAACAATAAAATATTTTTAAAACTTAAAAATGATATATACTTTATAAAAATTGTAAGATAATCCAAGAAACAAATTCACTCAAAATGTTAACAAATTGAAACAAAAAAAAAAAAGAAAAAGAAACTGGAACAAAACTGAAATCACCTAAAGGTAATTTAAATTATATGAATTGAAACTTTGATGAGAAAATGCTGAAAATGTTTTCATTCGCTCCAATGCGCTTGAATTGCTTATTAGCCATATTTCAAACATTTTCTACAATTTCTGAAGGATTTGTGTATACACTATATACTATAGTATATAATATCGAAACGTTTTTTATTAGCTGATTTCAAATGTGAGGGCAAAAACTATAAAATTGAACATGATCGATACAATAGGCCTGTATCAACATTGCTTTTTCCTGTCTTATTATTTATTTTCAACAGATTTTATTATTATTTCTCTTTATTTTTATTTTTATATTTAGAACGTTCAGATTTTGTAATGAACCACAAATCTGATTTTGAGTAAAGATTTTAAAACATTTGAGCTGCCCGACCAACAAGAATGAAATCATTTTCATCGAATGTGTGAAATTCTAGAATTTGTATGTACAATTTAAATGTTAATTGTCTTGAACCATTAAAAAGAACTCAAATTTAATCACGAATGCTTTTCTAAATGTTTCCGAACTTCTTTTGATGACATGTAATTGTCAGATTACCATTTTGGCACAACTTTGGACCCATTAGACCGCACTCAAGAAGTTCACACTTTAAGTAATGCATATATATGTCTGCACTAATCTCCTTTTCAGTGATAGCCTCGTTGGAATTCTATAAAACTGCCTTTGTATTTATACTTTACTCAAGAGAAGGTTTCGAACGAAATCACAAATGTTTCATAAATCTTCACACATGATGGCCGGTGAAACGAAATTCAAATTTTCCAAACCCAGGACAGCTGCAAAACTCTTCGAAGTGTTCAACGTCGATCCTCGACAATGTCCTTGCTCTTGTTCCAACAAAAAGAAAGTAATAGCTCGAAATTAAATAACGGTAATCGTAGTAACTTTTTTTTTTTGCAAAAGACGATCTCGTATATTTGTTTAAATAACGTCTCTGCGACGTACGTACGTGTTTGCGTGTATGAGCGTTGGTGTGAGTGTCGGTGTCAGTGTAACGATATATACAGTCCACATTTTTGCTCGTAATCGTGAGGTTTTCCGCGTCACATGTTACATCGTTACATATTAATAGTCAAAATGCAACCCGTAAATCGACTTATTATATACATTCAGATAATTACACTGCCTAGTGAAGTCAAGTATTAATCACATTATAATTGTTATTACGTGAACGTTACATTATACTAAACGGTAGTTAAATTTACGCATCGCTATACGTAGTTTGTATAGGGAAATGTGGCATCGCGCGATTCCTGATAGCCGCTGTCGAAATGCATAATAGATTTCTTTTCATCCAAACTACAGTCGATGTCATGCAGTATAGCCAAAGACTTGGACTTCATTTCATTGACCCGCATAAACTTTATTATAAAATCAAGTGTCGTGTCATACTAAATGTCACTTGAAGAAATGCAGTTATCGCCTAGTTTTTTCAAAACAAATAAGCGGTTCCAATAGCCCTTTCGCCAGCATCGAAGCTACCAGGAAGTATGACGCGAAGAACTGTTCTCGCGCTATCGAAAAGAGTTGCGTTTTTTTCTGTTTCCCTTGTGACTTCGCAAATCGAAAGAAAATGTATTCGTGGAATCTCTGCAAAGGCTTGCCTTGAAGCATTCGTCGACGAGGAGCCCCTTATCGCATGACGGTGGCGCGAACGAAGCCCGATTGATACTCGCGGAATAAATGTATGTAGTGTACGTCTGATACAATAAGCGAAAACATTGCAGTCGCTACAGGTGGCGGACGACGAGATGTCATACGCCGGGAACACGGCTACGTTAAATCCTTGTTTCGCGTATCACTATAACTTATTTGAAAGCTTTCCGGTCGATCTAACTGACCTAACTAACTATCCCCTATAAACGTAACTTTGCTTGTACTTCTACTATTACTTCATTCGCGATCGATCAGACGAACTCGAGCTGTCGCTTAACAGCATCGTCCGCCAATAACCCGAAGACGTTTCAAATTCAGTCTTCACAGTTTTGGAGGGAACTTTTTCTACCTTCGGATTACTCGCAAATCCATCCGACTATTTCGGGGAGAATGACGTTATTTCTCGTAATAAAGTGTTATATAAAACTCTGTGTATGTACCGCTACATTTTTCTTCGAAGCACTCGACTAAACCTTAGGTATTATTCTTACGTGATTCCCGGTCATCCATGGCGCTTACGAGAGGAGAAATTGTATACAAGATCGGCGGCGTACCATCTCGGATCCGTTCGAGAGAATTGAGCGTCGAAAACCGCCGAGGCCGCGACGGACTATTTTTAATTATAAATTATTTACAAGTACATACGTGAAAACGAAAACTTGAGTGATTCATGCGCGGAACAATGTACATTGTACACGGACAGGCGTAGTCCATTAACGAAACGTAGATTCCTCGACGAGTCCTCATTACACACAATCCGTAATAAATTCATTCGATAAATCTAGGATAAAATTTCTTTATTACTCCTCCTAAAATCGATTCGAATTATTAATAATTTTCTTACACATCGCTGTGCGCCTACCACAACAACATTAATTACATTTATTTGTGTAATCACCTAAATTTAAAAGATACAATAAGCGTAATTATCTTTATATGTACAATTTGTTTGTTTTTTTTTCCATGTTTTCCTTCCCTTCGTATTATTCAAAAACATTCCCTACGTTCGCAATGTCTGCACCGTTACGTACCGTGAATTTTGCGGTCGGTGTCGGATCTCCCTCGTTGAAGAATTCGCGTGAAAACTCGGGTGATTAAAAACCAAAATTTGCATCGAACCAAAGTCTACCAATCTCGCTTCAAATCAGTACCTTTCCATCGTTTAAATAATCAAGCCTGCACGAGATGCATTCAGTACTAATATCGATCGTTGCACCCAAAATCAACTTGTTAAATTCAACAGTGAAATGCGGGTCTGTCATGTAAAAAAAAAGGAACATCCACACTCGATGCATTTTCATTTTAAAAAGATCAGCGACAAACGAGGTGTCACAAAGTGCAAACACTGATATGCGACGGTTTTTTAGGTTATGTCGCGGCCAAAAGACAGTGGAAACACCTGACGCAAAAAATGAGAAAAAGTGCAAATTACAGTGAGAGAGAGAGAGAGAGAGAGAGAGAGAGAGAGAGAGAGAATCGAACCAACTCTATAACTCGGAATCAGGAATGCTAAGTCTTTTTTCTGCATTTTCGGGTTTCGCCATTAATCTCCGAATTGATGTAGGCTTTCGTTACAAGAGCGTACGGCCGTTACGTAGAAGAACGAACGTCTACTGATTAGATAGTGGTACATCCTAATACCCTTTAATACGAATAAGTTGTGTACATTTAGATTTATTAACGGTTCTGTCGTATCGTGCCAACAGGTACTCCGACCGTTTAAGTCAGTATTCATTTTACATTCGCCGGAAGGAACGGACTTGTCACATTTTTACACGTCGAAGACCCACGATGACGACACTACTAAGCCATAGTAAATTTTTGAAAGGACATGAGAAAAAAATCGTTGTTCACTTAAACAGAAAACTGACTTCCGTTTCGCCCACATATGAGACATTGCACATCTTTTTTTGTTCTTCTTACATTCTTTTCTTTTAATAAAGGAAACGAAAAAGACGTTTACACGCGTGTAAATCCTTTGCTCTCCTTTTTTGCGAATTGGTGATTTTCGGCACATTCGTATTTTCTTTATGATACATTTTTACAAACGGCACAGCATTGGAAGCGAAACCAGTAAATTCACATCGAGTTGTATGCCGTGCGCAAAATCGCCGCCGCACAGAACGAGGTCCGCTCCTTCGCTGGCGAGGCTTTCTCGCGATTAATGTTAGCCTAATTTTGTGAAGCATTATTTTTGTTTTAGACCCTTCGCAACTACTAACATGAAAGACAGGCGTGTCGCGATATATTTGCGACATACCACGGTAGAGGTCCCGGCGCAAATTACGGGTACAAGGTTACCGGCATAGGAGCTCCCGGAAATCAGGTGCATACTTTGGAAGAAGGGTTTGACACGTGAAATGTCGATGACGGCGACGGTCACGAGACCGTGTTAAAGTGCCTCGCGAATGCGCTTCGACGACAGCGATAGAAGTGTGTAACGCGATTTCTTCTACGTAACGAGCATTTTCCGCTGGACCTCGACAAGCTTGGAGTGCGACGACGAAGCGATTGTTATTATTTTATTTCGCTCTCCAGACGAATAGTTTGATTGTTAATTCGAATACTGTTTAAGAGTCGATGAGCCCGCTATATTCGGTTTCACCCGCCGAGCGCTTTGCTTCGTTACTTTAGTTTGGTTGCCGCATAACACGACCGTACAACGTATCGCCGTAAATGTACCTAACCATACCACAATGATAGCATCGGAGCGAGTAGTCTGTAGCAGGTGCCAAAAATCAGGCGTATATTCGGCAAGGTAAGGTTAAAGAAGCCCCCAGTGACGAAATGGCAGCAGCAGGGGTGCCGTCAGCAGGCATCATGTCACTTCCATCGCTAATGAATTTGTCTTGCTCGCTCTTACAAGCTGCTGCTGCTGCGGTTTACCATCACAGGGTGAATTCTCAACGCCATCGACTTCCATGTCCAATCCCTCACTGCGCAGTAGAAAATGATCAAAATCAAAAATCGATTAGTGTGTTGGCTATCAGTAAAACAACTTCTCTCAACCTACTTTCTATAATTCTATAATTTATTTTCATGTATTAACTAATGTCATAAAATCGGCGCAAAATTAGCACTAAAATTTAAATTTAAATTTAATCGTTCAATTAATCCAAAATTATCATATGTATGTAGGTGTGAAATAAGCTAGTTTTAGTTATAAGAAAGTCACGGGCATAAGGAATAAGGTAAAAAACATATATATGAGTGATGCGTTTACACATGAATGTTCGTATGTTTAACTTGAATAAATATTATTATCATTATCATTGTATTAATTTATTACGTACTAAATTTCAAAACATTTAATTGTGGGTAGCTTAGACATTGAAATTAAGAAGATGACTATTATTCTTTATTTCCTTTAGCAACCATTACATTCGTAAGTCACATAAATTATATGCAAAAAAGTATACTTGCTTATTTAGTATGTATTTCAAATCAATACTCTATATGTAATATGATTCTTACGATTAGTTATATATTTATAAATGACGTAATGAGAAATAAATATATCCAATCAGCAATTTCAAGTAATCTATTACAAATGTAACTGAAGCCAAATTTCATGCTTTCACAAAATGAATATGAAATCAAAATACAAAAATATTTAGCCCTCTAGGTTAACCTTAGTCTTTACAATAATCGATAAAAAACAATGAGTAAAACAATGAGTAAAATTTTGAATATAATAATTAACATATATGTCTACATAAAATATAGAAGTATACAACAAAGGTTATAATTTTTATAAGAAAAAACAAATAATAAAAATGGAACCATTCACGAATGTATATGCATTTTAAATTCATTTTGATTAGAAAGTTAATTTAGATGTTAGATCTAATATTTGTATCACACATTTTTCAAAGTGCTCTATCTTTTGAATATGAATAACGATGAATATATGAATAACCAATGAGAAAACAACTAATCAATTATGATGTTGAAATTTGAAGCATTGGAGGTCAATGAAAATTATATAATATATGTATACATACACGTTTGTTATTCGTTTCCCCATTTTCCCTCCCAAAATTATCGCTAAAAACACAAAATCGAACAAAAAGATATTTTAAAAATATTTCTTATAAATTTCATTGGACTCCATCGTTTCAAACTTCAGCGGCATATTTAATTATCATTTAGATATTTTAAAAAGATAGAGTATCCTTGCAGCTGTTATACAGATATTAAATAATTAGTTTTACTTTAAATTATACGTTTCAAGGCTTGTCTTTACATTTTTTCATGTCAATGGTTATTTTTGGTAATATGTTAGTTGAAAAATCCACCAACCTATTACTATTAAGCGTAATTTCCCCAGACGTTGGGATCTGCTGTGCCTGACTTTGTGATTGTGGCTGCTGCCTGGCAAGGCTTGCTAACTTGCTGAAGCCCGGCAAGAGGTTGGACGGCGGATGCTTCTGTGGCAAAAGAATGGCCGACTGATTGTTCATAAACTGTGTCGACGTACTGTTTGACAGACTGTTTGAGTTGTGCACGTGTGTTGTAGGACCGTTTTGGTGGCCATTGCCAAAGTTGCCTCCGCTACCACTGCTGGTGGAAGTGCTTCCCGGTGCACCGAACGCCCGTAGCCCACTGCTACCACCGCTGCTCCTGTTATTCGTTGGACTAGTAAGGGATTTAGACAGTATCGAGGCAGTGTTACTACTGTTTGCCAATTGTCTGTGTTGTTTCGATTGATGATTTAACGAGGTCTCCGAGGCGGCACTTGCACTACTCTGCGTCGACACCGTCGTACACGACGACGACGGGGTCGGGCAACTCGATGTATTTACACTATTACCACTATCACTGCACAATGCTCGGGTCTTTGGCGCGAATGCTCTTCCGACCTCGGGCGTCATTACGAATCGCGAGCTGCCCAGGTCGTCTGTCCGCCAATCGCTATAGTCAGAAAGTCCCGCACTAAAACTGTCACAGTTTAACGATAACTCGAAGTCTATTGGAGTTTCTGGTGAAAAGTAGTCCGTGATATTGAACTCTGACGTGAAGGGCGGCTCGTCGCCCGATCGATCCGACTCCACATCCACGCAGATGGACGTCGCTTCCGGTGGGAACGGATAAGAAATTGGATCTGATCTTGATTCCAACTCGGAATCGGTATCGTTGGTACTTTCTTCACTCGGTGTCTCTTCTGAAGGTGGTGGCGTCTTTGGTCGAAAGTGCAACCTGAAATGGAAAAAATTTATAATACGCCTAAAAATGTGAAGTAGATAAGAAAAGGATAAATATTCAATATTAAAAACAAGAATATAAACTTCATATTTCACAATGATAACCCACCATTCCTTCTTTGCAGGGATTGTAGTTGTTGCAGTAGCAATTGGATCTGTAGTCTCTAATGTAGGTTCTCTCCTCTCTAGAATAGTAAAATCCATGGAGGACAAAAGGTCGTCGACGCCACTCGAACAACGGTCCAATATGATTCTGATAAACGAATTTTGAGTCAGTAAAACAATTGAATAAAGTATAGCTATCTATAAAGTTATCTTTATTAATTTATTACCTGCCACCTCGACCAACCCTGCGTCGTGCAAGACCAATACACTTAGGTGTCGGTTTACTGATACTGGTAAGTGCAAACCTGTATTTCTTATCCGCCAAACCCCCTTCACTCCTGTCACACCAAGGCCAGTTTCCAAACCCACCTATTACAGGCTAGTAATGACAAATATTTCTTAATTAGAATATGACAACTATTACCTGACAGATAATTTCATACATAATATGTAAAACAGAATATGAGTACAATATTTTGCAAAAGAAAATTCTTGAAGAAAAGTGGTACTAGAAATTATATATCTACTTGAGAAAAAATTGTTCACTCACTGCTAAATAATTACTAAGTCGATTCCGCCTGAAGACGAACTGACCCTCATCAGCCAGCTCCTCCTCATCCCGGTCCACGGGCAGCGGAGTCTGTGAATGCGAATGGGATGGAAGTGGACTGTCTTCATCCGAACTGGCGAGAGGATCCAGCCCACTTCCAAGACCTACTCGAGCTCCCCGGCCTGTACTACTACCAGAGCCACTACGAACAGTGCTATCATCCAACACACCGCCCCGGACCTCTGCTTTGTGCTTCCGTTTCTTGTACTGTCTTTTTTCTTTTCTCGGTACAACATCGTCCTGTTTACACATAAACTCATTATTATATGATTATCCTTATAACGAATGCACAAGTTTGATAAATTATCTGTACTTTTGAACAAACTTTATTCGTCCAATTCTGATGAACGCCGAATTGATTTGTGAAAAGAGGAGCAAATGCAGGCCTAGATGCTTTTAGAGTGGACACATCCGCAAGAATCTGTCCAGTATAGTCTTGTGCCTGATACCTATTGCAAAGATTGAAAAACAAAGTTAACGAGTTTTAATTTTTTATAAAATTTTATTTTCTAGTTGATATCTGTATATATTATTGTTAATTAACCTCTGTAATATGTATTCAATGTTGTATTTACAAAGGGTTCTTTTAACCGTTTACAAATAAATAAATATAAATAAATAAAAGATATTCATGAATGGAAATAATACTTGTGGATGACTTTTGAAAAGAAAAATTCATCTTACCTTTTCTCATACACCTCAATGGTAAGATGTAAGAGTTCTCGCTTCGTCTTTTCCCGTCGTTTAACCAGTTCAAGCAGTGTAACAGCCCTGCTAAGATCTCTTCGGAGTTTGAGCATCTTTTCGTAACTAGTCTCGTCATTTTTACGGATTTTACGCGTTTGCACCTTCTCTTTTCTTCTTCGAAATGCTAAGTAAGGGTTATTGGCGGCCGAACCAAGACGATGCTCAGTTTTAACTGACAACAGAAGCGGATGTTGCTGCAAAATATAAAAGGGATTAGCAAATTGGTTGATATTTCAACATTGCCTCATCAAGGAAGGAATTTCTTTGTTATATCTTGAAAGCATTGTGACCATAACCTCAAACCAATAAGTATATACATTATGTTTTATCAAATGATCTGAACTGTTTTGATATTTCATAATGAAATACAATAATCCTAGCAGTAGATTATAATGCTATCATTATTTTATATATTTAAAAAAATGTACCGTTTTGAGACGCTTGTTTAACCAATAATCAAAAACTGCAATTATCAGGTCATCGTCTTCTTTCAGAAGTGCTTTAGCTTCATTTAAAGTTACGACTGTCTGCTCAGAGCTCTTCTCCAACCGATCCATCATCTCCTCAAACTGCAGTGGGGTAAGATCCATTTTTCGGCTTTGCACCCCTACCCACTTTTCGTCCTCGGAATCCATATCGTAGTCTGGTATATCCTGTTCCATGGCGAATGCTTAAAAAAATAATACACAGTGAATAATTCCTTATGGCAATATAAACAATGTTTTGTACAACTTCAGTAAGCTTACGTTGCATGTGAATGAGTTGTCGTGGCAGTTTGTAGTCTGCTGGATATATTTTGTCGTAAGCATCGACATCTGCCAGATCGGTTACCTCGGGGGTAGGAATGATTAAACCTGTGCATATTGCTCTTTGGAGGTGATGTTCCTGTAAATTGAACATTTAATTAATAATAATAAACTGGATTTAAAAAAATGAGCGCATCCATATTGTAATATTACTACTCTACCCCAGATAGCAAAATGGTAGGCTGTCCGCTTTGCTATCTGGGATATTGCTTTGCCCGTTTAAAAATAAAATACTGCATGAAATAACAAAAAAATAATGTATACAAACTATATAATTTAAACGTGATAAATTATACGGTTTACAAAACAAATTTTCAAAATGTCAATGATTTTGGATTCATACAAAATTTATAAGAGATTATTTATGAATTTATAAAAAAAATTTTATATGAATTTGAAGTATTAGATATTCTATTGATTTGTTTCCAATTTTTTCTACAATTGCATATTATAACGATTATACAATGGGAATATTATTAATTGCCAAAACAGTTCTTGAAATATCACATTAATAATAATTAAAATAATTTAAATTATAAGTTACATTACAAAGTTGGGATGTGCCTACAGTTCGTATCATTCAAATTGAACAAAAATTTTGAACAACAAATTTTTTTATCTCTGTCAATCACGTATTCGCTAAACGCACAATATTGTATGCTCAAAATTTAAAAGATTCATCGTAATTAAAAAAAAAAACAATTTGTTTTTTCAAATTTTCATTCATCTTGAGCGATCCAAATTTCAGGAACATAAGTTGGGCTGCTTAACATATAACGGATATAAAAAGATATACCAAATGCAATTAAATAGTTCTTGTTTGTATTATAAATCATATGCCTGTATCTGTAACTGCCTTTTATTTTGTTATATTCTTGTAAGTAAATTTGAAATTTCAATAATCCCTGGCATTAAAATAATTCTTATTTGGAAACTCTTCAATAAATGCTTAAAATATCATATTAGTATGAAAGCAAACGAAAGAAATATTATTACGATACGATTAATATTTATTCATATAAAAATAAGGAAAATCAAGAATATATTTTATGAAATGATGCTGAAACTAACAGCCAATTTGCAGCAGCCAAATCAGAATGCAAGGGTTCTGTTTTTTATTTTCTTGAAAATTACACATTTAAATGTGTATATGTAAAACAAAATACGAATGTAAAACCCTACCGAAATCATTAAAATAATGAGCCTCCTATTTTTAAAATCGGCTAGCTTTAGTGTTATTTTTATGAATATACCTAAATACTGATTTATAAATATAGCTTTATAATTTATAACTTATAAATTTTTTTATTTATATGTGATCTTTGTAAAGCTGTATTGTCATATAAGGTGCTAACAAATAACGATTTTACAAGTTTTTGGTAACAAAATATATAATATAATGAAAACAATGCATTGTTATTAATCGATTCAGAATAACATGTAATTACTTTTTAAAATTTTGAATAAATTATTAGAATAAAAAAATAAATAAATTAGATTAAAACTTATTTATATAATTTATTTTAGAAATTCAGAATAATATGAAACATTACGACTTAAGTCTTCCGTCAGTGGTCGAAACCGCTGTTACTGATATTTTTGATCACGATATGTGATATGTGATTAAAGTTGAAAGTGATGAATAAAGTTGTTGAATAATTCGCCAATCATCTTTCGAAAGTATCCATAAAATAAATGAAAATGAAACAAATGACTGTTTTTTTTTAAATATTTCTTTATATATTCTAATGTGAAAATAAGTAAATACATAAGGTACTTCGTATTTATAAATTTTGTAATTCTAAGCAGTCAAAAGGCAAATACGATATTTAAAGCAAACCAGATATAAAACATATCTCTTAGTTACTAACAGTTTTAATGTTAAATGTTTGAAATGTTAATTCGTATAAGCATTATTTCATCCAGTGTAAACAATAATATGGATTCGCAAGAAGTAAGTGATTTTTAAAGACGTTAATCAAGAATATATTTTATGAAATGATGCTGAAACTATTAGCCGATTTGTGGCAGCCAAATCAGAATGCGAGGGTTCTGTTATATATTATCTTGAAAAACCAATGCGTAAGCAAATCGCAATGAACTTTTAATTGCATTTTGTTTTTGTTTTGGACAATGATAATGATTACGTAAACAATTCTGTAAAATTTGACTTATTATCAAAATCGAAGAGAGTCCAAAGTGATTTTACTACATCATAAGACCATAGCATCGGTCTCCGACAGGCTCTCTCTGTCAAAGCCTGCCAGGGACGGAGGCCTCAGGCCTGTCTCTATAGCTTGGAGATCAGAGACCAAAGGCATGCTGACAGCTGTCAGTACAAATTGCCCCTGAGCAAAGAATCTTTGGGGAAACATCAGAGCATCGCAAGGACAGTGGCTCGTGGTGGTTAGGCGACAAAATGAGGATCGGGAATCACACAAGCAGGATGTCGGGGTACCATCTGTCGAATGTTTACGGCTCGAGGTTACATGCAGCAGGATAAAATGGCGGAGGACTGAAACATGCTGGTGCCCAGGCCTTTTGGTGGTTTGGACTTACACATTCCTCCTCTTTTTGCATGCCGCTGGGTATCTGGGGCACGGCCCGATTGATGGCCGAGTAATCCGGAAGGTCCGGCAACTCCTCGGCCATGTAGATGGGCATCGGCTTGGACGGGTCCAGCGGACGGGACCTGAAGGATAGCTTGCTCATCCTGGCTAGCTGTGCGGCTGGCTCGCCTCGCCTCGAGTGTTGACAAGCGAGATAGTCGCGCGAGTCGCGGGACAAGCAGCCCCCGAGCTTCACTGCTTTTCCTGGAGGTTACTGGGCCTGGCTGAGGCCCTGCGCCCGTATCACCCGGCACCGAGGACGCTCAGGGCCTCATCGCTGCCCGGCCATGGCGCTTGAACACGGTTACTCAGTCACCCGACGAGGTATTTCACTTCGAAAACATATTTGCGTGACACGATCCCTGCTCGAAGCCATCATGGCCGACGCACCAGCCATTTACACGTTCGGCCATCCCGTTCGTGGAAGTTCGCCGAGAGGACGCGAGACGGCGCTTCACGCGCGGGAATCAAAGGCAAGTCAAAACGCAATATGTACACAATATACACGCGCTCGACGGCTCTGACGGCACGACTCTATGTGTACGGCCACTCTGACGAGGCGAGAGAGCGAAAAGTAATTGCGAGAACCGCGAGAACTACAGGAAAACTAAAGGAAAGAACTTAAAGGCGGAAAAACGCGCGTTGTAATAACCCCACATGGCGCACTGTCGCGCAACCCGCGTGAGGGATCCAGAGGGATCTGAATAAGGCCAGTCCCCCAGGTACCGGACTCGTCCGTAGTCTGGCCGGATTCCGGAATATACGCCCGAAATCCTTTCTATATACATATACTATACAGTATCTATATCTACTCTATATATATGATGAATTTCCTATATATGTACCAATATATATATATATATATATGTATTATTTACAGAATTTGTATAGAATTGCACAAAATTTTTATTATGTTTATAGCGATTACGTTATATAATCATAACCTTACAATTTCTGGAGATATAAAGAAAATTCTGTAGTATGTATATATATAGTGCCATATCTTCCTTATGTTATTGTGTGCGTATGCGCGTACATATATATGTATAAGGAGCGCGATTCACGAAATTCATCGTTAAAGTTCAAGTCTAATATACACACCGCGACGACGAATGAGAGCGCGACTGCGGTTGCGTTACGACTCTTGATTCGCTGGTGCGCAGAGGACGGCAGTTGCTCATCTTTATACGCGTTACACCCTAATGGACCATCTACAATAGGATTTCGTTACGTACTGTACGTAAAGTAAAGTTCGTAATACATATTGAACTTTTCTTTACATTTATATATTCTTTTTATTTAACAATAATCTTAATACAATTGCCGACAAATGTAAGATTGCTTATACATCAGGCAAAATTTACTCCGCTGCACATCCCTGTCGGAAACGGCAACCCTAAATATGCGGCATTATTACCATTAGATGTACCTTCATATAATTTTATTATCAACGAATATGTTTCATGGAGATACAAAATTTCAAATACAAAAAATCACAAGAATAAATCATTTATATATTAATTCATATATAATCTTAATTATTTTAAACTATATGCAGTAAACAATATATAACGGCAATGTTGCAGTGTAACAATTATGTTACAGCAGTGTTATATAACAATAGCATAACAAATGTCTGAAAAAATGAATCCCTCGTAGTACGTGTAGGCCCCAGAAGAATGTTACGTGAAAAATTGTCCAATATGCAGGAAGAATGATGAAATGACGGTCATATATATGCTGTACATGTGATATTGTTTCGGCATGTTTCTGCACCTTTTGCTACCTGGATTATATTATTGTAAGTTTGTATTATTACACGGAGCTTACACGAAACTTTTTAATTACTTATTATTTCGGTTTGTACCTGATGTAATCTATACTTATTTATTTTAATTTAATTTCATTGCTTTAAATTATTAATAACCTATGATTCTTAGTTTTACCAATTTTTACAATTTCACAAACTTGGAAAATAATCACTCTGCTCCGGACAGGATTCCAACCCGGACGCTCCGCATGCACGAACTTTACCAGCTCGGCCACGTGCTGGATGTACCCAGATAACATAAATAGTAGATTATAAATATATTTATAATGAATTCTCACAAAAATTGCAAAATGTAAAAACAAAAGTTTTATGAAAATATAAAACATTTCTTCTATAGGAAATACTGTTTAGTTTATGAATTTGTGTGACATCATATTGTGATATATATATCCTCAATATCGGTAAAATATATTTGCTATGTCGCAGGTAGTAAGTCACCTGCTCACAGCAATATTATTGTACTATATATTACCGCGACATAACGATCGTCACGTAATTTCTACAATCAGACTGATCTAAATTTTTAAATCCAATTTTAGAATTTGTTAGGTGTTCGGTTGTTCTCAAGACCGCTAAAATTTTACAAAATTGTTATTTGCATTTGTACTAAAACCTGTACATCATATACCACTTTTATGGCACTACTGCGACACTTTCATCAACTAAATTTTGTGTCAACATTTAAATTTAACATCTGCTGTTCTTTTTCTCGATTTGCCTTATTGCATCTCATTCTATTGTTTGTGTAGATTTGTTTAAATTTTGTGTTCGTACATTTAATATCGCTATGACTACCTCTTAGATTTCAACCTGCTATATATCCTTATACGTTTTCCATTTTGTCCCTCGTCATAAATTATTTCAGAAAACTCGAGAGGAATTAATATACAATTGGACTTACCAGGATTACAATTATACGCCTATACACCAACCTTTAAACCTATCTTCCAACATTTCTTCTTTTAAAACATACATATATACCTGATGGTATTATAGAGTATAGTATATGCTATTATGCTTGCCATATCCTATTTCTTAATTCTCCAAAAAGTATTACGAAGCATTTCTAAAATTTAATACTTATATAAATACTCAGTTTCCAGAGGCACGGAAGTATTCAAATAAGTATTCAAAATTGAGTGTTTAAAAATTCTGTGTATATGCAGAACACGCATTCGTAAGGAATAAAGCATTAGAAGCATTAAAAGACCGGTGTGTGCATCTTCAAGTACATATATTGCAAAGAATTCTAATATAAATTCTGAATGCTTTTATAAGAAAACAAAAGTATTCAAGCATACATAAGGATTAAAAAAAGTTAACAAATAGGATACAATTTCGGGAAACAAGTAAACTTCCCAATTCTTTTTCGTTTGCTAATACAGGCAGCAGGCGAAATGGTTTCGGAATTTATTGCATCTGTAACAAAAGAATGCCCTGCGCCCTTTGTTTGAGGTATAGTCAGCTCCGATTACATATCTGACCAGATGCCTGGCATTCCTATAGCATCCTACGCTCTATTTGTTTGCCGAAAATGCAATCCTAATTTCTCTTATCTCATTATTTGACTATTTCCTGTTAGCCTCATCCCGTATTACGAACATCCCATATTTTAACTCAATATAATTAATATAACACTTACAAGTTGCATTCGCGTATCGAGTCGCATATAGTGTCTACACTATCAAACTTTTGACCACTAGAAGGACTGTGTTCCGACCAAAAACGGACTATAAATCGCTTAAGGGTGTTCTCCTGAAAAAGCCGGAAGTCAGAAACGTCTTCAAATATTTTGTGGACTGATGACTCCTGCCACCTGACTGCGATTTTAGAAGCTGTGAAAAGAGCTCGCGTCAGTACCGTAGATACCATGTATGTTAATCGGGTGAAAAGCAGGGCACCCAAAATTTCGTTTTTGTAT
>JAPYZR010002321.1:0-29827 GCA_030522945.1 Trichopria nigra
TATTGTCAGATTCGTAATCAGCGACCCAAAATACGTCGGAAACCATATTAAAAATATTTTTTTTAGGTGAAGCAGTCTTTCCGAAGATTTACCAAATTTGTTTACTATTTCGCATAATCTTCGGAACCGTTAACCCTTTCGAGGCCTACAATTTTTTCTTCGCATGAAAAACAGCTATATAAGATATTTGTTACTCGGGGGGGAAGGAGCGCTGATTGCGAATCCGGCCTCGGATGTCGGAAAATCAAAATGGCCGATCGCAGATGGAGGACCGACATGTAATATATGCCAAGTCGATCGCGAATGTACAAAAAATGAATTGTACAATAAAATGTCCTTCCCGAAGGACGAAAGTGTCAAGTGAAGGTCGAGCCAAGATTTGGAATTTGGTCTCGTGGAATAAATTTCATATGCGTATATATATGAAAGGACTAGATAGATGGCGCTGGATTTCGAATCAAAATAAAAACTTGGTAATCGATATTCGGTAGTAAACAACGGGAAAAATCGTCGTCATTCGTCATATCGATTTTGTTGACGTTTAAACTTTTCCCTATTCTACTACTTTTTTTCTCTAGTATAGTAAAAAGTAATTCCCTTTTACTTATTACTTTACGCAAGAATAATAAAGTCATAAAATCCTAAAATGCCCGCTTATAAACGTCACGATAAATTACCTTCTAGTCACAACACTTTTTTCATTCGTGTACGAATGGCCAGTGGCCATAAACAAATTGACACGAAAGCCGGTACACACGGCCGTAAAGCAGCCCTGGAGATGATTAATACCCGTCTATAACGTACATCTCGTAACATTTGTTATCGAATGAAATATTTCGAAAGCTTCATTAATAATTGAGTTTCAATAAACGAACCTCATCCCGGTCGCAAAGCCAAACAAAGCTCATCATCAACGGATTAAAACGGTGTCGTTTAAGAAATTGACCGACATCCCCGCACAAATAAACAAAAAAAAATAAGGCCCAGATCCATTAACGTACGACAAGGCAACGTAGATCGTGCGACTTCTGGCGACGATTAGAAACACGTGTGCCACTGCGTATATAGGCGTTTGTGTAGAACTCCCTCCGAAAAGAAGAAGGAGGCATTTCCATTCGGTTATGGCCGTCAATGCCACACGATTTCTGGGAAAGGCACACTGCAGTACGGAGATTTAAGAGAAACTAAAATAACCCGGAACTAGTAGAATGGACTGAAATATTTTGGCAGTAGGCCTGGAAAAAGGAAGAATTGTTTTTAGGGTGAGCTCGGGCAGCAGTTTTGAAGTTTGACATATCTGTCAAGGCGCAGTCACGAGCGACAAGGCAGAAATTGGGATTCGCGGCGCGATGTCACGAAAAGAAGTAACAAGTGTCGGTGATATATACATGGGCATTGGGGGAGGGGTGGGGGGGGGGGGGGAAGTGTAACGAAGAATCCCCTATACATTTTTCGTATTTTCGATTGTCTTCAATGATTTTATTCTTTTTTTTTCTTAATAGAAACCGATCGAAAACAATTTTTCGAAAATGATTTGATTTTGATACGGATTATTTAGCAATTTTGTCCTTATTGTAAATTTGGCAACGTCGCATGTGTACCGAAAGTGCTTTCATTGATGTTGACATTTTTATTCTGATTAATTAGCGATTTTGTATTATACATATTGCTGTCTATTCTATCTGAAAATTGTTATTATTCAAAAATGTCATAATTTTATATTTGACAACATCGCATGTCTACCGATACTGCCTTAATTGTCCAACAAGTTATGTTACCATTTCGATACCGATTACTTAGCGATGTCGTATTTTACATATTGCCGTCATTTCTATCTTAAAATTGTTATCATTAAAAAATATTGTTATTATTAAAAAATATCATCATTGTAAATTTGGCAACGCCGCGTGTATACCTATAGTACCATAATTGTCCAAAAAATTGTGTTTCCTTTTTGATATTGATTAATTAACGATTTTGTGTTTTACGTTTTGCTGTCTATTCTGTCTTAAAATTGTTATTATTTAAAAATGTCTTCATTGAAAATTTGTCAACGTCGCATATCTAAGGAAAGTTACTTAATTGTCCAAAAGATTATATTGACATTTTGATGCTAATTAATTAACGATGTTGTATTTTCCATATTACTGTCTATTCTATCTTAAAAATGTTATCATTAAAAAATATCGTTGTCATTAAAAAATATTGTTATTATTAAAAAATATCTTCATTGAAAATTTGGCAACGCCGCACGTCTACCAACAGTGCCTTAATTGTCCAAAAAATTATGTTACCTTTTTCATACTGATTAATTAGCGATTTTGTATTTTACATATTGCTGTCTACTTAAAATTGTTATTATTAAAAAATATCGTCATTGAAAATTTGGCAACGTCGCATTACTGCCAATAGTGCCTTAATTGTCCAAAACGTCGTGTTTCCATTTGGCACTGATTAATTAGCGATTTTTTACTTTACATATTGCTATCTATTCTATCTTAAAATGTTATCATTAAAAAACATTATTATTATACAAAAATATCGCCATTGAAAGTTTGGCAACGTCGCGCACCTACTGCCATTTAAGCATATCGTCAATCTCCTTATTGCGCAACACTCGCGAAAAACGGAGATTCTACCCTTTAAACGGAATATTTTGAGTTCCATTTGTGGCCAGCGATCAAACCGTCAGAATATTGCTACGTTGCCACGTTGCAGCTACCGTTATACATACACAAAGGATCCGTCGTACAGCGGGGGCCGGGGAGAATCCCTGCTATAATTACGTTTGCTCAACTTCAGGAATCGATTGAAAAGTTGGCCACGTGTGCCCATAACTGAAACATTCCACTTAGCCGAATGCTTCATCGAAATTATTATAACAGTTTAAAAGGATTTGCCCAATTACCGCGCGATAAAAGCTTAATTGCGCCGCAGTCGGTGTTACTCGTTTTCGCGTGAGCCTTCACTCACACCCGGTATACACACACACACACACACACACACACACACACACACACACACACACACACACATATATATATATATATATAAAAGGTAAAAAGTCGAGAACGATGTATTGGACATGTCCAAAAAATTATATCCCAGTTCCGTGCGGATTTCGTCCAACTTGGACAGCCTAGTTCGAACTATATTATCGCTGTTTTATATTTTTTTTTTTTTTTTTAACACCTAATTGCAAAGTACGTGCATATTTTATCGTCCGTATGCTCACGTGCATGCATATTCCCGAAGGAACCGACGTGCCTCGCCTATCCGCGAAGTAATTGTTTAAATGTCGGACGTCGAGCGAGCGGGCGAAAACCGAGCTTTTACGCCCCGTCCGATATTTTGCGATACATGTATATATATATAGAATTCGATGGAAAGTAGTAATTTCGCGGGCGAATTCAGTGCTTTGAATGCACCGGCCATGTCGTGTAATATCGAAATTGCAATTACAGCTGTATGCCTTCTGTCGAATTTGCATGAATTTCGCGGCAGGGTTTTTAATCCTTTTATTTTTTTTAATTTTATTTAATGCACACGCAGATGCCCTCTGCTTAGTTTCCGAGTTGAAGCGGAGTTTTCTGAATTTTGTTAATAACGATTTTACGTTTCCAGCCACTTGTACGACTTCAAAGTTATATAATTCTTTCCTATTTTTTTTTATACCATCACATCCCGCTTTCGCGAAACTTTTGCTTAACAAGTTTTTTAATTCTCGTTTTCTGTTCGCGTTACTACCATGTAATTTCGTTTTCTTTTTTTTTTAACATCCGTTCATTGGCTATAATTTGAAAATGGCATCGTCAATTTTTGGTGTATTCTTATCGAGTACCGAAAGAACAATCGTGAAATGTGGAGCGAACGAAGTAAAGCGAGTGTAGGAAGAGAGGGAGTGTATTATGCGTCCTACGAGGATGTACATAACTTAGAGTGCTCTGAGGCGTGTCCTGACCTTTGCGGTAGCGCTTACGTGAAATACGAGGCGACGAGTAGGGTAGACTAGGACGACGCATAGCTATACATACATATACGGGCCTATTTCGTATCCGTTAGGTACTGCAATGCAGAACGGCGAATTTCATCGTAAACCGCCTGCCTAAATGTCGACAGCACTTTTTGACGCTCGACAGGGCAAACACGCACGCGGCTGAAATTTATATACAGTGTGCCGAGGAACTGTGTATAGAGAACTTTTCTTGCTTTCCAATTCGATACGATTCAGCCTATACGATCAATCGTCCTAAATTTCATCGTTACTGATGGATTGCTTGATTTGGATCCCCAGACCTGACTGATTACGATTTATCAACCTATCCGATATCTAGACGACGACGGATTCAGATATCCTTTTGTTTGGATCAGTCAGGTTTCGAACTTGAAGGGATTTGATTCTGATCCCATTACAAAAACTTTCATCCATGATCATAAATTTTACCGCAGACTTCAATTTGGTTTGGATCAGTCATATTTGGATCATCAAGGAATTTGATTTGGGTCCAGTTCATAAACTTTGATCGACCGATAAAACCGGACTTAAGTTTGGTTTGGATCAGACAGATTGATTTGGTTCTTTTTGTTCGGATCAGTCAGATTTCGATCGTAAAGGGATTTGATTCTGATTCAATTATAAAAACTATCATCCGTGATAATGAATTTGACCAGACTTCAATTTGGTTTGAATCAGGCAGAGATTCAAATATCCTTTTGTTTGAATCACACAGATTCAATAGACATCGAATTTGTTGTTGGGATCGGTCAGATTTGGATTTTGATTTCATCCAATTCATAAATAAAAGTTTTGCTTCTTTTGAAGCCCAAAGGTTACAAATTAATAACAACAACAATTTCAAATTTTGATCCTGATCAATTTAGCGATGTGTCATTTGTACGAAAGTCATTTATCATTTTTGATATCCTGGATTTTAACGCGTAGGATCGGTCAAAGAAGACGAGCTTTGAGCGAAGCCTCTCATTAGGGGCCGAGGCGCGACCCGTCTTTCCCGGTTTCAACGTCCTTTATACAAAGCTGCTCAACCCTCAGTCGCCGGGACTCGCGGGGAAGTTCACCCTAACTTTGGCGAGCCTTTCCAGGGATATATTTATAACGAGCGCTATTTCTTTTTTTTGCAGAGTAAAAGACTACAGATCTGCCTACCCCTGTATTGCTCACAATGATTACATTTCAAAATTCTTTTCAGACGATTTGATACCTAAACCAATGATAAGACAATTTTTAAAGAATTCTTGGCGAAGCTTTACGGATGACACAATTGCTGGAGGTGGCTCGGACT
Organism: Trichopria nigra; assembly: GCA_030522945.1. Taxonomy (NCBI): domain Eukaryota; kingdom Metazoa; phylum Arthropoda; class Insecta; order Hymenoptera; family Diapriidae; genus Trichopria; species Trichopria nigra. The sequence goes on from JAPYZR010002321.1 coordinate 5,301, forward strand.
TGATTGTCGGAAGATTTATGTCGCCTTCCTCTGCGTCTAGGTGCCCGCCCGTGCATTTTGAATTTCAATAAAAATAGAACAATCTTACCTTGACAGAGGGGGCATCAGGATCGATGCAAACGTCATATACTTATTTGTCTAAGAATGCCACTTTCATGAACCACAAGCATACAAGATCCATATGTATTCAGAACTTACCTGAAACAAAAATGAAAGATTATATTTATTACGGTCGTGTTTTAAATTGTGCGAATATATTTCTTATTGTATCCAGTAAGCAAAGTGGCATTTTTCGCTCGCATTCAAATGTTGGTATAAAGAAAATAATTCCTATATGGAACCAGATATATCGCGAGAGGTAACCGTGACTAATGCGTGATCGGGAAATCCTAATCCGATGGAAATGAGAAATTGAACCACGACTTCTTGTTTGAAAGATGTCTGTCATTCGTGACATCATGCTCTTCGAATAATCAGACTCTATTTCGCGGAGACTACCTCTACATTTCCGTCGCTGCCATAATAACATTATTGTCCAGAGATCTTTTTTGGTCGCGTGCACACTTTTTCAGATTGACTCCCATTAGGCAGCTAGTCGCTCCACTGACTCGCAATCGGAAACTTGTCTTGCTCGAAAGCTTCCCGAGCGAGTCGCAAGCGCAATTGGCAAGTGAGACAAATGCGGCGGGCCACAAATTGGCCGTGGCATAACGTGAATCCAAAAGCAACAAAAACAGAGAGGAAGACGCGAACAAAGATAGAGGAAAGGAGGGAGAGGGAGAGAGAGGGGGACGTCAAAGATGTCGACGAGGATGGAAGATGCTGTTATCCTCCTTCTCATCTTTCTTCTTCTTCTTCATCATCATCATCGTCATCGTCATCTTCTTCTTCTTCTTCTGTCTCAGTGCAGTATGTGCCAACGTCGAGTTATTCGCATATAGCCTTCCCCTTCCTCCATTCCTCGCCGATGCCGTCGTCGGTTACCGGGACGTTGCGGCCTTATATTCATAGAATAAAGAGGTGAAACAACGAGGCGGACGGTAGCCGCGAGACTGCGCGAGATGCTGCTGGATGACGACCGCGTCCGCAATCTATGCCATTATTTTTACTTTCACCATATTGTGCTGTCTTTTTCTTCCCGAAAATTGGTATAGAAGATGGCTTTAGAGTGCGTCACTAAAAGGCGTACCACAAAAGCGCTGTAATGATTTCGATCCAGTCAGATGATAATAGGCCACGTGATCCCCTACCCGCGTCCAGGGATGAATCGTGACTTTAGACCATTCCTGACGTTGCAGTACTGACGTCAAAATGCAAAGTAATGTTTCGATTCCATGGACCGACGATAGATCCTATTTATTACGTCAGAGTAAAAAGTCCAGTTCTAATCTGGGAATCATCTGTATTATCGTTAGCTTGGGGAACTAATCCAAGCTGTCGTTCAGCAAAATTTCACGTATGCTTTCCACGACCGGCAATTAACAAAATGTTACGTACATAAAAAAGAAAACCAAAATGCGAGTGAATGCACAGGACGATATTATTTCACGACCTTCCTTTGATACGGAAGTCCCTTCCTCGACGAACGAATCGTTTTAATGGGATACTGATGATAACAGAGTTATATGCGTTCGCATAAATGTAATGAGAAACGTATCGCCGAGCCCGTACGTATATATAATTAGTCCGTCATCGAGGCACTAGGAAGATTGTCAAGGAACGTATATGGGTGCGTTGAACTGCCAACGCGAAAATATGGAAATGTGGCCGTCCCCGACACGGGCGCTTCGCTCTAATTTAATTACAGCACCTTTGTCTGTGCGTACTCTATACATTACAGGACTCTCTCTCTACTACTGATTCCTCCTCGAAGGGAACGCCATTTATATTACCTGGTACATCCTTAATGTTGAATGAAGCGACGGCATCGTTTCACGGAAATGTATGTGTGAATGTGAATAATTCAGTATAGGAATTTGTGGCGGCAAATAATACAAGTCAGGAAAGAAAGGTGATGGACTTTTTAAAATTATATAAGGATCCGAAATAAAGGAGCGCGATGGAATAAAAATAAAACGCTGGACTGGAAAATTGGTTACCGTAAAGTAATTCGTGTGGCAAGTCCAACGCTTCGAAACTGTTATTTCGTTCGAATATTGCCACCGAACGTTCGTATATAGGAGCACGAACGTCGATGATTCTAATTTCCTTCGTGGCCGTCGGCCCTGAAGTAACGTCGCCAACATCCAGGAAATAAAAAGAATCTACATATCCGGCAACCCGTTTAAACGTCGCGCCATGATGGTAAAACCAGTCGAGCCGACCATTATCGATGATCGCGTCGTTCGGCCAATTTTACCTATACGTTTCAGACGGTCTTCCCGTTCGACACCTATAGTTTGTAGAGAAAATATTATTGGACTTCTGGACGCGTAAAGTGGCAGTCCATTCCCGATTGGCACGCGCAAAGACGTGATCTCACGTCATCTTTTCCATCATTGCTGTCGATCCCCAGCGTCATCTGCAACGTTTTTAGGATCTGATCCTCGTCCTGATCGTCCCGTCGTAATTTTTAGAACTTTTTATATCTGGATCACCCCTGTCGTTGTCGTTAGGACATCTTAATCATCAGTGGCATGATCATTCTGGCCATCGTTAACCTAACCTGGATGATTGAGCCGTCCATCCAGATAATGATTTGGATGGAGGATCGTTCGTAACGCCAACTGGACGACGTCCGATGCGCGCCAGTAGGTTTCGTTCGTAAGAATGCATTTCAAAAATAGTTTAGACGTGGCTCTAATAAAAAGTGAGGCGTCACATAATCCATCCTCGTCGGCCCCTGGGGTATCGAAGCCGCATTATCTTGCGTAACGGACTTGAAAACTACAATCGGCGAACGCAAAAATTTACGTAACAATGGCGCATCGCGCGGATGGTAATGCACGTTTCTGCCTATAGACGTTTCCTGGCGTGGACCAAAGACACCGGGAATTATATTTAGCGGGAGCACGTGGCGCGGCCCGGGATCGCGCGAAACAAAACCTTGCAATATGTAGCAAGGAGAGACGTAGTGATGTGCACTGTTGGGTTAACCTGTTGCCCCTTTTGCCCGGACACGAGTTATCTCGGCTGCGGCGACCTCTCACGCATCATCCGCCTTCTTCGTCGTCATCTGTACCCTGCGCTTTTATTAGATACGAATTATACGTCGGTTTTTGATTTCGTTATTCTATTTCGCAATCTCTGCTCTACAATAACGACGATTGTCTTCGTTCGCTAATCCGTTCTATTATTCACTGTTTATTCTCATTGCCCGCAAGTCTGACCTTCGTTTTTTAGTTTGAGAGGAGCCATTATCGCGATGATCGCCACGATCATCTTCGTCGCGCAACTTGTCAATGCGTTCGTCGATGGTCAACGAGATTAGCGTTATCGTTATTGTCAAGGTCATTATCATTACTGCCATCGTTATCACGGCAATTAGGTACGCACGAATGTCAATAAATGAATGAAACGCTGCGAATTTGATACAAATATTGAAAATAAAATGTGTGTCTTTGGAAATTCTTCTGGATCGTCTGATTCTCGGTGCATTGTTCAGTCTCTCTCTCTCTCTCTCTCTCTCTCTCTCTCTCTCTCTCTCTCTCTCTCGCTCTGTCGACCGAGCCTCTTATCAATGTCTACACCTGCGGACGGGTGCAGGCACTTGTCAAGCTGCTGTCTTAGTGGTCGCATTGCATCATGTCGTCAGGCTCGTTGCCGACGTGGAACGAATCGCGTATATACACGACGTGAGGCCGTAAGGACTGGCCATACGCATACGTATACTTTTATACTGCCCTACAATCTACATGACGTAAACACACATTCATGTGCGTTTGATGATGGCATCGTGCAGGATCGAACTGTATCAAAAAATCAATAACGCCTTTATTTTTAATTTCATGTCTTGTAAAAAAAAATATATATATTTCTCGAAAGTATTTCGATAATGAATTTCCAGATATTTAAGGGATGATGAAAAATGTGTCCTAAAGTACGTTTATTTTTTTCGACGATTTTGTACGTCTCTCGAAATCTCGTCGTACGGACGTATTTTCAGCTTTAATGCAGGCGTATATATACAGACGATATACAGACGAAGATCCTTTAAATCGAGCACGCGCGCAGAATTCAGTATTCAAGTGCTGTCGAAAAACTTCCTGCTCTTTGGATAGTCTTACAACGTCATATTGTCGGATGTCTTGACGTTATGATTTTTGAGAGGTAACGCAATACCGAGTTTTGTACGGGAAATAAACCTCCCGAGGTAAAAAACGTCTTGACGATGTTTTCAGTTGTTGTTTTTTTTTTTTTTTTTTTTTCATTCTCGAGTGGAAATAGGTTGACGCGATATTTATTCAATGTGATATTTATGTTAAATAAAGGAACGAAAAGTCGCAAAAGGATGTAGCATACTATTTTCAGATATTCTCAATATTTGAGATTCTGGTTCATTCTTTTTTTCGAAAAATCATCAGTTTTATTAACAAAGTTGCGAATCTTTCGAATTTTCTACACTTTTTTGGATTCTCGTAAAATCTTTATTTATTTTCAGATTATTACAGTTTTCTATTTTTACGCAACATCTTTTAATTATCGATTTTTAAATTAAAATTGTTTTTTCTAGATTTTTCTACATTTTTTTCTTTTTTTCTTTCACACTTATATTTTGACGTTCATCTATTTTTCTTATCATTGTCATTTATTTTTGTCATTTTTCAGTAATTTTAATCGCACATTACAAATTTTTCTTTACGTTTTACCAATTTTCACGAAATATTCGTTGAGTAGAAAGAAAAGTAAACAGAACTTTTACGCCCGCAGGAAGCTAGAATGTCGTGCGCAAACAGTTTACTTCGCGCCCTGATGAAAGGCATCGAATACTTTAATACTGTATTTTCCCCCCTGTGTGTCGTAATCTTGACAAATCGTCGCAATCTTGTTTCTTCTTCTTTCTACTCTTACGTTTCGATCCCGAAAGCATCCTCCGCTCGTTGATTTCCTTTATCTCCTAGGCATGAAATAGAAGCATTTTTTTTTTAAATCTTGTTTTTTTTTTTTATTTATTTAATTAAGCGGGGATTTCTTGCACGTTTTTCCACGATCCAAAAAAATTCAAATGCAATTAAGCGAACGATCGCGATTCTAGTTCAAGGCCGGTAGACTGTCCTCATTGCAGGTCGAGAAGAGGGAAATTGCGCAAGATGGACGTCTGCAGAAACTGACTCGCTCGCCAGGGGCGAGAAAGCGATGCTGCAAACGCGCGATTGCGTCGTCCGAGATTCGGTCTCACCATACATGACCAAATGGATGTCCGTCATCTTGTAATTAAGTTACTTAAGATTTGCTCGAAATACGATCTTTGATTACTAATCGACATTATATACTTGAATTTTCAGCCGACTATATAAATAAATAACACAATTAAAATGTCTTTCATTTCATTCGATTTTACTTCTTGCATATAAATGTACAAAGCAAGAAAAATATTCGTAAACCAAAAAAAAAGTAAACAGAAATAACAGTCGTCCATACAGTTTGTTTTGATAATTTTCATCAAACTCCAACGCTTCCAATGTCAGCGTCGTAACAATTCCGACTTCTGACCTTGGGTCATTTTCCCCTCTAATAATAATGTTTACAACTTCAAAGGTCAAAGACCAGAGATCCCTACAAGTACAGCCTCTGTCATTCTCTCTCGGTTTTGCCTCTTTATTATTCCGTTACAGCGGCTAAATGCTTGATGCCTGTTACAAAAAAATAATAGAAATATTTAATACGAGTACCAATACAATCGTTGCACCATTCTTCTACTAAACTTTCATTCCCTAGGTGCGATATGCAGGATATCGCAATGTGTTCGCGCAAAGCCGGATATGCGGAATAAGACAATGTAATATTGCGCGATATCATCGACGTAGAGTCAATGATCGTTCATTGGTCAAAACCCTCCATCCTTTTTAGCGGACTTGGACGAGATATTGGATAAGAAGCAGCTGATTCGTCCACAAATGGCCGCCATATTGGATTCGCCCTGCTTAATAAATTAATGGCGATCGATGCGATTTTGCATTGCTGATGAAAAATACTTTGTCGGTATATATATCGCCCAGAAATTTATGAACGAATCAAACGGCGATAGATCTTTTACAATGCTCATTACTGCTTGACCACCGCGCGTAAGCGCAAGCACGCTTGCAATGGATACATTTTTACGCCCTTATTTGACGCGTTATTGCCATTACGCGGCGCGCGGCATTTGTACTCTTATCACTGCTGGGCATCCATCAACGATCGTTGATGCATCGTTCTGAACCGCGCTATTTGCGGAGGGATAATCCATGGTTCAGACGGTTCAGACTCTCGGTGAAAAATCTTTTAACGTAATGTAAATTTCTATTATTATATATAGGAATGAATCAAGATCGACTTTCGAATGGTTTTTCGACTGTCCCGGACGGAGCAGCCTTGCCCTGGAGTGAAAGTCCCTCGACCCAAAACGAACGGGTTACGGTCGAACGGCACACAATGTTTTTGTACGTACTTTTTTCGCGTATGCTCCTACATCAGGTGCGTCGACCTTCGATTGGTTGCGGCAAACTCGAAATGATCGACCTAACGAGGTGTGAAATCTCGCAAGACTCCTCGTCGAGATGTGTCGATTCGGAGGGGAGTCCAGATGGTCAGTTTTTCCGATGACCTTATTCGAACGTCGTCAGTTTTATTTTAGCAGATTTCAATAGAATCGTAATTGTCCATAAATACGTACGCAGCCGCAGAGTATGCACTGTTAATGGGCATTTAGTATTTCGATTTGTGAGGTGCACATCGCCTAATAAATCATTAGTGCACTGACATATATGACGCAGTCCACCCTTTTAGTGGACCAAGCTCGCGAAGACATGGTACGTCACTCGACGATGAAAAATGTACGTGCAGGATTATATATAGAGTACATGCAATCGGAAAAATCTTCTTTGATGGCCCAACAATATCAATAGAGGGGGTACGTTACCGATTACTGCGTAACTTTCGGAATGCTTCGGCACACTTATTACACCACGCAACTGCGTACACATGGGACTGGTTCATTTCATCCCGATGCCTATATAATTCCTTCTTCGTATTCGAGCCATATCTACTTTATCGAAAGTTGCCGATTACCGCGGTAATGATAATGCGAAATCCTTCCGAGACTTAACCATATACGTTAGCGACTGCTCCCGGTTAGAGAAGTCGTTACCCAACTCCAGGAGGTTGTTGTTACTCGAATATCGGCAAACTATTGGCAACTCCCCTGGAGTCATCATTTGCTCCCAGACGTACATATGCGCATCCGCGCGGCGTTATTGACCTATTATTCGATAAGGACCCCGAGTTATTGGGCGGCGTCGTCGACTTTTTCGCGTTACCAGCGCCTATGAAACGATAGGAAATCGCACGGGTATAGTGTAGTGTTTCGCGGGTCCTTGCAAAACCTTGAAACGAACAAACAAGCCCAAAGTGCAAGCCGCGGTTTACGACCGAGGACCGCGCCGATCGATGACAAAGGCGCAATCTGTATACGCGATCGATACATTCGTGCTAGAGGCCATCGGGCACTGGATTACGACAGTTTCCAACTCGGGCGCGACCACTCCGAAAGCAAAACATCAACCTCGTGCAATTTCGTGCCCGGAGATTTCAGGAACGCACTCTCGAGGGTACATTTTATCGGGAAACTATTAATTTACTTAACATCTTTATATGCAAAACCGACCTTCTTCTTCGTGTAAATAGACTGAGGCTGTCGACGAGTTTTGCTCTAAAACGTTTTCTACATCCTTTTTGTTTTTGAAATGAGTAACGATATTTGAATAATATCCTACAAAATAGATGAAAGAGTCAAGGTTCCACGGTGAACTTATCGCGCACCAGTGGCAATTCTGAAGCACTTTTATGCATGGAATGACAAATTTGATTGACTCTATACATCGAATGCTTCCGTTAAATTGAGGAAAATCCCGTCTGCCGTGTTTCTTCCCTCGACATATGAGAAAATGGCGCCTCGCGCGGCCCTTTGCGAATGGCACAGGAGCGCGTAATAGGCTGCCGGCGAATACGTATACCGTATATGTATATGTGTCGCGTGTATAAGCCTTACCACGTGCTAGAAATACGCGCATCCGATATATATCCAAAGGTGTGTGTAACCGTAAAACCGTTACGACTCGGCATCGCGGATTATACGAGCGGCATCTATGACCATCTACGTGCTTTATGGACAAACCCATTTCGCCAATACATATATATGTGACGCATATAACAAAAAACAGAAGCGTGGGAACGAGGGCGAGAAAAAGAAAAAAGAGTAGAGAAATAGTTTGATAATCATCACTGCTACCTGATCTTTCTGAATTTGAATTTTCAAAATGACTTATTTACGCAAAACAAAATTCAAGTACCAAAAAAACATTCAAGTGCGAAAGAGATTTACCCAGGATTTATGTCGTGAAACGTTTCCCCCCTCCCAACAGTCGTCTAATTTAATTCTAACGAACCACTCGGTAACTCTGCAAAGCGTTCCTCCTTTCGTGCATTGTGTCAGCACTTGTGACTCTAGTAAATCATAAATTAAATGCTCCGGGTAGTAATTATTCTGAAACACGGCGATTATTTTCGTCGCCAACGTTCGTGTACAAAATGTTCGGTTTCTTTTTTGTTCATTGATAAATGATCTATACAGACATACAATACAGGATCAGTATAGATCTATCTAGCCTATATGCAGACAGCTGATGGTTAAACAATTCCTAATGGGATATCAGCTCCCAACGGATTTATAGTAATTGTCCCGTACGATTTCAGACCCGAAATGAAGAGTCACCCTGCTATAGTTATCCTGGAAAATAAAATGTCGGGAATTCATACGACCCAATCATTGGTCATCATTGTTCAGAAAGCTGTCGAATTGTCATTACTGTTTGGAAATGTATCTGAACTACCTGGAAACACGCCAGACAAAGTGATCACAAAAGTAGTGAGGGCAATAATAAAGATGAAAAAAGAAATTATCAATAACGAATGAACGAGTGTTAGCAATGTGTTCATTCGTTTCATCGCGAGAGAGGCCTTCCCCTAATCGATCATCCATTCGCGCGGATGACTCATGATGACCACCGGCTGGATCCGGCGATTCGTCAAACCCCCCGCGAGATATGTCGTATTGTCATACGCGAGTTCGACGTATATGTAAATTACACAAAGGTCAAAGGCATATTTACGTGCCGTTTAAAGAGGCTCGTGGAATTGTCGCGTACAACACGGCCGACATAACGTATATAATGGGACACGAATGGAATTGTGTCGCCTCACGACGTAGTGGCGGCTTCTTCTCGTCGACCAACAACCGGGAAACGATGCATAATTCCAAAAAGACGCGGCACGAGCCTCGTCTTTTTGGCAGGATAAGAGAAGACCAACGACTGTCTGCGACGTGTCTTATGTAAGAATCGGTTATATTCTTCGCATTTAGCTCTCGGCTATTTTACATTCGATTCTTAAGGCAACGTCTGCTAATGGCAATAATTTTTCAGGGACGCAAACAAAAAAAGAGTTTCGAGAAGCCGGAGACGGACGTTGGACGATAGTGCAATATTGACCGAATCGGTGATGAATGACTATTGGAAATCGACAATTGTTTCCCTCCTTCTTCGTTTCGTCCATCACCTTCTTCTCCTTCGAGGACCAATCTTTTTTTTTTCTTGTGGTCTTCCGAGAGGATTAAAACACTTGTATTTTATATCGAGAAACGAAACGACAGAAATAAACGCTTGATTACAATCTAATTTGCCATTTCCTCGAAGGACATTTATATACCGCGTTGAGGGATTTTAAACAATGCCGCCTAGCCTAATCCGGTATGACTAATAACGTACTTTCGTGCTGCTTCCTCGGGCGAACGGGAACAACGAAAGTGCATTAGTCTGCACGCGATAGAATCTACATAAATAAAAATAATACCACCGTCCGCCTAATTAATCGCGAGACGGAAGATTAAAGGCGAGTCGCGATGATGACGACGACGACGACGACGGCATAGCCGATGGGCCGAGACAAAAGGAAGGTGGCAGGGTGGGGGGCACTAGAGATAGTTCATGCCGTTTAAGATGGCGTACGGAAATAGTACGACAGGCAGGAGAGCGAAGCAACGTCGTCGCGGTTCTTTACGAGGCTACCGACGACGAGCTTCGGTACTGTCTGCGGCCGTGGTGGTGAAGAAGAGCAGAGCACCCGACTTGGGGATAATTATAAACGACGAGGCATGCCGCACGAGGCACTATATAGCCACCCCGACAATGCCCGAGAATTCATTTCGCCTATCGTGTCCGATCGTGCCCATATAGTCAATGTGTAGTAGATCCACCATTGTGAGGGACCTCCTAGAAACCGCCGCGATGCCTCGAGGCGATATCGCCACCCTCTTGGCCTCTTGCTATCGAAGTCTCGGGCTGCTGCCGAGGCCGTGGATATTATCTTATCCGACCGATCAATGCTATCGGGCGAATACTAATACCGCCATGATTATTTTCGCTTAGATTTTGAATTCTAGCGCCACACATCTTATTTAGACCTGATGCGATAAGGCGAGGGCAGGATTTTTCGATCGAGATTCCAAGTCCCGATTATGGGAAACAATCCTTATACGGATGACAAACGGAGAACGATGCAAAGGGTAATTTTTGTTTATCTGTAGTTTAAAAGCATAAGGTGGAACTAGGAGGACAGTTCTGTCTTTCCGTCATACGAGATGGAACGCGTTGTTTTGATAACTTTTAATGGGCCAATCAAGACGCCAAGGAAGGGCAACACCTGATGTCTGTCTGTCCGCCCAGTGTTGGTCACACTCTCCACTCTCCGGGAGAGTTGGACTGCCTTCGATGCCACATGTTGACCAGGTAATCGATCGATAATCGATCGGGGAGTAACGAAAAGAACATTCCAAAAACCGAATGACTTGAGAAAAATCAATCTGAACTATAAAAGTCGGAAGCTCGTCGTGTACGATTACGAGACTGTGTTCTTTTTGCTGACTACTTGTTTGCAATTGTCGTTAACGTCGGAACGTTAACTATGTCGATGTTCGCCACAAGCTGATGTTAGGCAAATGAAATTTCTAATTAAAAGTGTACTAGCAATAGAATTGTCGTCGAAATATTGGACATTTGCAAAAGTTCCACTCTCCTATATTCTTTTCTTCAGCATTCTAAAACGTAAAAAAAAAAACACGAGGTTTAACCGCGTAGTAATCGAGATTACGCAATGAGTAAATTTACGACGCATTCATCACGGGAGGAGTAGAATTTAGAATCCATGTATGACTCAAAGCATATATGCGTTCGACTCGTTTTGACGGACAGCGCATATGGATTTATCCTCTCTCGACGTGTGAAGTCGCGGCAAATCGACAGTTTTGACGCACGATTTCAAAACGCTGCCTCGCAGTAGACGTGTTTACGGTGAATCGAAAAGCTTTACGTTTGCGTTACGTTCTAAAATACTGTTGGCGGTCGTCTGCTGAAAATGACGCCTCGAAATAACGCGAAATTAACGAGGCACTGGCGCAAAAGGTGGATCTCGTTGATTCGAAAAAGAAAAATGCCATTGATAAGAAAAATTAATATACTTTATTAGTATATACTTTAGAATTGTTATTGTTTCACAATACGAATTTCATTCGCGAATAAATGATACGCGTCAATATTACATGCCACATAGAAGATTGTTATAGGTTAGGTTAGGTTGGATTTACTCTAAATAAAAGAAAACGTAGGAAACTTTAATATTATAAGGGCATGATTATTGGACGAGTTATGCTGTTGAAGTTCGCAACGTTGGAGTCCAACGAAAATTATAAAAAAATATTTAAAAAATATATTTTTTCATTCAAATTGGGTTCTTTGTGGATATTTTTTATGCTTTTCGTTGGATTCCAACGTTGCGAACTTCAACACCATGACGAGTTTTAGAGGAAGTAAACGTGCTTCTCGTGTTTCTCGCAAGTGGCAGAGAGATTATCGTCCCTCAATATTATGTAAATATTATGTGAATATTATTCGAAGGTTTTGGGAAATGTTTATGTGCGTAGAATAAGCGTGGTGATAAAAGTATTGGTAAAACTTTACAATAACTATATTTTTATTGTCATATTCGTAATCAGGGGGAAAAAGTACGTCGAAATTGTATGTTTAAACATTTTTTGAGGATACTGTAGCTGTTGTAAAGTTTTACCAAAGTATTATTATTGACAAAACGTATAGAAATAAACTGACCTTAACGGTAAAGATTGAAGATCAACAAAAATCGACACAAATTGGCCACCCTCCAATATTACCGAACGCAAGAATGACTTACACAATAGTATTCAAACGGGATTCATCATTATATGCGTATAACTTCGAAATGTCTAAAAAAAAAACAAAAAACAAAAATATGTTCCATGGATCACAAATCAAACCAACAAACCGTAAAGTATCCGGGGATAACCAAAGCCGGAAACGATCAATCAATTAAAAAACGCAGAGATTGGCTTAAAAGTTAATCGCATTGAAGGAAGTAAAGTGCGCTTTGCGATAAAAATAGAATGTGAATCGAATAATGGCATCTCCTAATTAAAGGAATGAATTAAGGCGACGCGAGCGAGAAAACTATCAAGTATCAAAATCGATCCACCAATCATTAAACCCTAGATTAACAATCCCTGGAATCGTAGAACAAACTTTTCGAAAACGAGACAGCGAAAGAAAGATTAGAGGATGGCAAAGATAGAAAGTATACGAAGATTATTTCAATATCAATAGTTAATTTAATTATAGGTGTACATAATAATGCTATATATTTTTATTGCATTTCTTGTAAATGCATTTTCATGATTGAAAAATTTCCTGAATGAAATTCTATTTGATTGAATGTGTTGAGTGAATAATAACAACAAATTAACTTTTCAGCTTTATTTGTTTAGACTCACTTTTGGATATATTTCTCTATGAAAAAATGTAATACAAATGAAATAATATTCAAATATTATTTATGATGAACTTGTACAAAAATATGACAATTCACCCCTTGTATTTATATCTATCAGTATCTAGCAGAAATCAATCGTGGCGCTGTGTCGATTCTGTCTAGATTACCAAGAATAATTACTATGTTTCTAGACTGGAAAACTGTGTAGACCCAATATCCGCAGGTAGACGGTTAATGCATATGGGGCCATAATAACAATCTATGTCCATGATCTAAACAGAATCTGTCTAGTTTTCATCTAGGAAAAGCTATTTTATTCTAACCTAAAAAAAATTTGCTATAAAAATAATATGATGGATATCCAATATTTTCTAGACAAAACCGATATAGAAGCAAATTTCTAGATTTTCTACATAAAATCTAGACAGAATCGAGAGATTTTCTCGAACAGATTTTATAATGGGTTACCGAGATAGGGCCTTTACAATAAAACGGAATGCCACGATTAATCTCTACCTGGGATGAATGTCCTCTTTTAATTTGTGGTTATTCTATTTATTACTAAATACGTGATATTTGTATGGCTCTATCAATTGTCTCTACTATCAAATGTTGTTGCTCTATCAAATGTCAGCATATAAATTAAGTAATAGTAATCTTGTTATTTTTGTTTTCTGCATTTTCTGTGAATAGTACAATTTACTAAAATTTCGTTCCGAAATTTATCATTAAAGTAGTAATGTTTAGTATTCTAGTAACACCCAGCAAACATGATCTGAAAAATGACGTTAAAATATGCCTTCATTTCGATACTTCATCAACATTTTGACGGCTTCTTGATGTCATTGTGCAATTCGTGCTAGCTGGGCATTTATTGTTCTAGTAACATTTAAGACTCTAGTAACACAAAAAGAAAAGTGTACCATTTGACATGGAATGCCCCATGTATAGTAAACATGAATATTGTGAGTAATGTATACATATGTAGGATGGAATGAAATGAGATGAGTCATCTATGTATAATGACACGAATCTTCCGATCGAATTTGAACATCTCGACAATAGCACTGAAATATATATACATATATACCTATATACATATAGACGCAAAAATTTCGTATAAATCGAAACGATCTCGTCGTATCGGTCAGCCACCAATGACGTATAGGTACATAACGGTTTTCACCAATGAATTATTACGAGGCCACCTACGCCAAAACATGCCGATTCACCAAACTCCGACACTTGATGCTTTGCCTATTATGGAAATCTCACGTGGCGACAAAAGTGAGTACCCCCGAAGACGACGGCGATTTTAAAGTACGACGACATGTGGTGAAGGAACTTTTTGCATCACGTGTGATGCGGCAAACTTTTCGTTGGCGTCGCCTCTACCTGGTCCGACGACGACGAATTTGGTTCAACGGTCAATTTCGTGATGGGAGACGCTTCTTCAAATCAAATATGGCCGACGTTTCAACTTCACATTTTCAAAATGTCCGCTAATGGTAAAAATGCCTTTACAGGCGGCACGCGATATTGTATTATTATTATTATTATTGCAACGCGCGTAAATTTCCGAATATCGGAACGGACCGTATCAAGTGTATATAGGAACGCGGGACGAAAATACAAATTTTTAAAAATAGAGACGCAGAGACGTGATGTAGCATTGCGTCAATCGCTTAAACGCATCCGTTTAAGCCAAGAATGGGCGTCTGGAAAAGTCTGCTTAAGGCGGCGGTTTTTGGCATTTGTTCAAAGGCAACGCGAGAAGGGGAAAACCCGAATTGCGCGTACATATTGCGCACGTGTGTGTGTGTGTGTATGCGTGTGTGTATGCGCCGACGGATTTCGCGATCGACAGGTAAAGGGACTGCGGCGGGAGAAAGCGACAACAGTTAAATAGACGCGCGACGGTGTTTAAGGCAAGGATGATTCCGTAGTATGGTTCCAGCTGCCAGGGTTTATTTCGAGCCTCGCCTCTCGGCCCGTCCGATATGCACCGTAACGCTGCTGCTGCTGCCGACGACAACGCGGCTGCGGTCTCTCCTGGTCCCGTGCGAATTGCGGTCTCGGCTGGATAAGCCACTATGACGGCCTATCTCTCATTATAATCATTGCCCGTTTCGCCGAGCGCTCGGAGCGCCAACATTTTGCGATAAATAAATGTCGCGCGGTAAGGGATTTGTTATAAAACAAAAACAAAAATGGCGCCGAGATTGTACGTGGAACCCTTAATGATTCCAACAACGACGGATGAAACGAAGAAAGAGAAACGAGACATTTGATGCCGATAAAAATGACAATAACGGTAATGGATGTGACATGATCATAAATGAAACTCTACCGCTTGCGAGAATGTGTAACGACCTTCCGCGCCACCTGGCGGAAACTTCCTTCCGGCGGACGGTAATGTAATTTACTCAGATGGTAATTGAGCCTTTTTTCATTTTCGTCGGTAATGCGTTGCGATGTTGACAGAAATGTATAGGGTTATTCGATTGAAACTGAACATTTTAAAAGTTGACAACAGTCTTGACATTAGCTTTGTTCCTTTTGCAATACCTGGATTGCTCCGAGTCGCTCCTTTTTCAATATAGATATACAAATAACATTGGCAACCTAACCTAACTTTTGATTTCGAGCGATTTGGAGCGACTCCGAGTCGCTCCCATGATACAAAACGAACAATGCTTATGTCTCAATATAAAAAATTGACGAAAGCAGAGAAGTGTTGTAACCATCGATAAACGACTACAAACAAAGAAAAAAGAAGAGAAAACTTTCAAATGTAAAAGGACGTAAAAGCAGTATCTTAATTTCCTTTTCTTTTAAATCGCAAAGTTGACCTGACATACGTGTATATATAATTAAAATAAAGACTAATCGAGATACGCGTAAATTAACTAATTACCGCGATGTATGTATCTATCTGCTAAAAGCGTTAATAAAATATACCGGAAATTTAAAAGATAATTTCTCACGATGGAAGTCGAGGCAAAGCGCTGGAGGCGCTTACATAACCTATAAATCCGCTGCTGGGACTCGACACGGAGATAGAGAGGTATTAATTAAACCTTTAAAAATTCGGGATTGTCAAATATTCGACCTAAAAACGTCAGGTTTTACCGATTGGACATCGAGACACGTATATACTAACACATACACATATATGTATACAGTTGAATATTTGTGGTTAATATCCTGTGAAAAGTACCTTTTTTGTTCATTAGCCATTTTTCGCCGTCTCACGGTAACAGGAACCGAAATAAGCAAACCTTTTATTTTTTCGTTTTATTTCATTTCTATTCAATTCATGGATCCAATAATATATTCACTAGTTCACGTATAGGCGACTGGCATCCGCAAACGCGTATATATATGGAACACAGTATTCAGATTGCTACAGGCGCATTATCGATATCGATCAAAGATGACATTGTGATTGTTAAGAGACTTGAAAGGGTGTAGCCATTGTTCGATCGATTTTATATATTTAAAAACACATTATTTTCGAATGTAAGCTTCCGACATCAACGATGTTTGCAAACGTCAAACAATATCGATAACGATAATAGAATGTTGAAATGTTTAACATCTTGTTGGTTCCATATAGAGACAATGCATTTATTATTGTATGTAGTGTGTTACGAAGGTTTCACATATATACGATTTCCTTCATGGATACAAAGACGAACTTTTCGCGCGCCCGTTACGAAATTAGTTCATTAACGAACGAGGGTGTAAAAGTGTACTTTTGCGAACGAGCTGTATATCCGATATTTTTTGCATTTGGGTGAGTAAGTAGAGCGACGATACTTAAAGTACTTTAGATGCCTCGTTTTAGCGCTTAAAGTGAATTTTGAAAAAAAAATTCAATCCTTTTTTATTTATACCTTTCCTGTTTTGAGGTTATGTCGGTAACTGTTCTACTTAAGATCCCCTTAAGATGACAGTCTCGATTTATTGGACATATTGTCGAGAATTTTTTTTTTTTTTTTTTTATAGTGAAATTTATTGAAATATTTCGAAACTTTTATACATTATCTCACGTAAATTTGAAGTAAAAAATGTTTTTCTTGTTTCTTATTTATATCGACAAAATTGCGACTGTAAGGCATGAGTAAATATTTACTTGAATTAAGAAAAGCTTTTCTTGAATGAAGTAAGATTTACTAAATAGAAGGAAACATTTTCTTAATTCAAGTATATATTTACTTGAAAATAACAAATTTTCTTTTCAGTGTACCAAAAAAGAAAAGATCAAAATTTTCATTCCCTCAAAAAAAAAAGTCCCTTCCATTCGCAATAACCAAACAGATGTTGTCGATTACGTCAATTCCTAACCTGATACATTCGATTACAATTCGATATTCTCATCCCATTACGTCGCATATCCGTTATTGCGAAGGCATTATTTAATGCTTAAAATGGCAGTCGACATATTTAAAACTCGTTTAGTAGTAGATATAATGCAAACTTATGTCACAATTTTTAAACAGAGTCGGTAAACGTTCTTACTTTCGACGCCTAATGAAAAATGGCGCGCGCAAACATGAGCCGGAATTTCCACGTATCGGTATATGAACGAAAAATAATTCTTAATTTTTCTTCCTTTGATAACACGCTCGTTGATAAGCGTGCGAAAACCATTGATGAATATCCAGTGGCAAAACGTAGTAAAAATAACGAGATACATATACACATATAGGACTGACAACGTGGAATTATCGAGTAACCGCAGAGATTTGCCTCGATCGAAAAATGAAAGTGTAATTATTTCCACTAAAAACCCGTTACGAAATAGTCAGTAATATATTATCTTATTTTTTTTTTTAATTACGCAACGACAAATAAACAATAGCCAAGCCAAGTCCCTGAAAATTCTCTCGATAAATAAAAAAAGAAACAATTTTTTTCCCAAATGATATAAAATATTCTTGCTGGGACTTACGTGCGTCATAGAAATGAAAGTTGTTTTACTTGTATTTTCTTTGGGTCTAAACTTACATCCGGTAATTTTTAATGCCGATGTAAATGCGACTTCACATTTTGCACCGAAACTGAACTACATCTCGCTTCGGTTTTACCGACGTCTATTGCGCGAGAAATATTAACGGAACTGTAAAAACGTGAAAGATTGATTTGTGTTTTTGTTTTCTTCGTATAATCACTATGACTTTTTCGGAATCTCTTTTGTCGAACACATTGCGATTGTATTCAGATGCTTTTTTGTAATTCAATGACCACCTGAAGACTCGTCCCCTGTATCCTAGAGACGACCATCTTTATAACCATATTCGTGAGCGCAGTGGCATAGGCAAAGTGCAGAAAAACCCTATGCCGAGTCCTGGCGATCCTAATGGTCTGCTAATCTATAGTTACTCTGTTTTATTGCCAATCAGCATTGTTCGGAAAGTGATCGCGAACCATCGTGTGAAAGTATCGTGATGGTATCGCGCAAACTTGATTGGTCGATTAAGAAACTTTCATAGCGCCCTGATACATTCGACATAGGAAAATCGCTCAGGCTCTTTTTAATGTAAATTTGATGAAAATGGAATACGATGTGCGATGGAATGTGGTATATGCTCCATTATTGCCATCGTTTGCATATATATATATATGTACGTAATGTGTATTTCGCGATGACGAGAGAGACACGGTACACGATTGAGTGAGTTCTAGATATCAAGACCTACAGCTGGACTTTCACGCTTCCCGTTAATAACTCTTATGAAAATAACCTTACGTGCACACGTTCAAGTGCGAATTTCATGGCTCGTATGCCGAGAATGTTTCATTTCCGTTCAACAAATGTACCGAAAGGCCTTCGACCATGTTTTTTTTTAGTTAATAATGAGACGGTTAGAAAACTTTATTAAACAACAACAAAAAAATCGGATGAAAATGGAAAAGTTTAAGATGAATTGGCGAAAAATATTTTATATTCAAATTGATACGATGATGATTCTTGAGATTTGAGTGAAAGGGAATGCAATTTTTCAAGTCGTATTTTTTTTTTGTAATCGGTATTTTCGCTTTGTCGATCCATCTGAAACCTCATTAGATCGACGAATTCAACACACGACGGTTTCAAAATATATCGTACGATTTTCAAATTTTCAAAAATCGTTAACGTAATGACAGAACTCAAAATGGCGTCACCAAACACGATAATGCCGATCGGGTACGCGTGTACTGAACTATTACGATTGACGTGTAACACCCTCGTAAATAGAAAATAATATAGTAAAACAAAATGGCCGAACTCAAAATGACGTCTCAAAAGTTGAGAATGAAGTAAAAGTGCATGATTTGTTTCTCTATTTATCGTTAAAAATCGATCGGGAATTTGTAATTGACCTATTGTAATATGATCGCGGATGAAAAATAACGCTTTAAATAACGTTACATTTCCAATAAAAAAAAAAAACATATACATACACGGTGTCCCATTTTAAACACACCACCCAATGATTTCGAAAAAATTACGCGTTTTAGACAAAAATGTTTCAGACAAATGCATCAGGATTTTTTCCCGGTCTATTCAACGGCGACCTTGATTTCACCTTGACCATGACCTTGAAGGTTATTTCAAGGTCAAGTTTATTTTTTTAAATGGGAACCCCTACTTTTGATCTCGGATTTGAAAAGAGCGGAAATTTTACGTTCAAAACGATACTTGTACGATATTTTCAGCAAGGTCATGGCAAGGTCTAATGAAGATGAAATTTTCATCTTAATAATATATATATATGTGTGTAATGTGTGTGTGTGTATGTGTGTACAGTACCGTCCTGTCTAAGAAACGGGCCAGACTTTTTAAGGATTTAAGTTTTGTAAACATTAATTCTATGACCTATATATATGGGTCGCTTGGAAAATGCTCTCCGGAATAATATCCCTCTAAATAAAGCTGATGTCTAACAATGGCTAAACCCTTGCAGCATCGAGCAAACTGTGTGCTCAATCTTGCAATAAACTGCGAAAAATCCACAGGCTTCGCGAGTCGGGCGACCATATTCGAAGGAAACGAAGGAACTTGCGAACGTCGAAAGCCCCGCTACGTGAAGTTTCGGCTCGTCGCCCTAGGGCATTCTTTCTTTTGTCCAAAATGTAAATCGCATATACTGTATATAGAAAGTTGCGCTCCTGGGGGCGCTAGATGGAAACCAGTACTTTTACGGCCGATATATACTTATTGACGAACCCGAAATCGTACTTTCTTCCATTTCTCATTTAAATTCGCGCGCAGTTAAAGGAAATCTATACATTACGAAGTGAATATCTAAATATATTTTAGATATAAAATGTCAATCAAAAAATAATTTGTGTCCAAAAGTTTGACATCACAAAACAAAAGACAAATTTAAAAAATATAAGTAAATCGCTACCAACATTTTAAAATCAATAAAAATTAAAAATGTTTGTCTTTTTTTTTTTATAACCCTTTAAAAAAGTGTCAACTTTCCGTAATTGTATAAATTTCTTCGATAATTTGTTGCTTTTTTGGAAATAATGGATATTTTCTACTATACGTTGCTTTTTAAAGTTACCAGCGATTGAACTGACATTGAAGTAATAAAATATAAGCCGATCCATTTTATGTGCACACACTCTCACTTACATACAACTACAATCGAAAGATAGGAATCGAAAAAAAATAGTCTTAATTTAACTATACTACCAACTACTACGACTGTTATGTTATTAACCAATCGTAACTATTTCATATATATAGATATATGTGTGTATACGTAAACGAACGGATATGAAACTTGACCAAAACTGTACTGTATTTAGTTTGGTTCGTTAAAATAATTTAACGTTTCACAATTTGTAATTTGTATATAGGTACTTTATATCTACTATATGCAAACGCGAAAACAAAGACGTTTCTAACATTATATTTTCGGAATGTGTTATCGAATAATACGCGATGTTCAAAGCATAAAGGGGAGCGTTCTAAAGGGAATGTTCCTATTCGAAGCTTTCCCGCTACGTAAATAGTATGAATACGTTTTGTGCGCACTCTAACATATTGCAACGTACACTTAAGAGATGAGCGATTTATAAATGAATAAATATACGTATATATATCTAAACGTTACACTTTTCTCATTGTGATCGTCACTTATTCGAAAGTCGAGTTATATTCACGAGTGAAAAAAAAGGACAATTCCCTTCATTTCCTTTGTAAGGAAAATACCTTCAATTTTTTACGTTACGATAATAAAATGAGACCAACTTGCCTTCAGGTGGGCGTAAAGTAGAACGGTTACCGACCTAACCTCAAAAAAAGGTAAAGCGATGTGTAAATTAAAAATGATTTTTCAAAATTTGAGTAATTCTGCATAAAATTTGCAATCTCTAAAAAATACCATTAAAATTGATTGAAGGCTGAATATTCATTTTATTCCAGAAAATAATTCGGATAGTCCTACTTCAATGTTTAATTTGCATTTTCCTGTTTTTGAGGTTAGTTCGGTAACCGTTTTACATCAGTTCCAGCTTCGCCCACTCCTTTACCATACTCTCATATATGTATGGGGAATATTCTCTAGCTTCATCAGGATTGGCCAATGCTTTACGCACGGAAAAAAAGAAGGATCCACGAGACTTTACCACGCATCTTTTACATAAAATCAATCAGGTCAAATGGACAAAATTACGATATTTCTAGTTATTTATATTTTAGTTTTTTTTTTTAATAGTTACATGCAGAAAGAGACTACGAAATTTTAATAAGAATTCAACCAATTCCGTTTATTCCAGTTTTATTCTCTAAATAGGTATTTTCTGTACTGCTATATTGGTATTTCGTCCGAGGGACCGAAACGCTTTACCGAACTACATATATTTGTAAGGTTTGATAAGTACACGTAACGAAAATTTCAAAGCCCATGTTAAATAAAGTCTATTGTCGTCGATAATAATAATTCAGGCCTGACTGCCGGTTTACCGTGCTTAAGATAGTTCAGATGATATGATTTGGATTGCATTATCTTGAGACCCTTAAAATGCTTAAAATGTACGTCGACCTCGTAGAAATGTAACAGAAGGTGTCGCTGAAATGTAACCAAAATGTATCAAAAAAAGTTTATCAGCTTTACGGTACCCCTACTTTGGACCCCATCAAGAGTAAAAGAATTAATCGTACGTAAACCCAGTAAAGAAAAAAAGATTGATAGGTCAAAACGTGTATTAAAAAGGATTAAAAATGATTAAAAATGGATTCATTTCTTCTACAACGAATACTTCTGAATTCTTGTTAATCCAAGTTTTGATGTTTTAATCATGTTTTTTTTTTTACTGTGAACTGTAACATAAGAGTGATTTGGAACTCTCGAACACCTTTCGTACATTACGATTACTCTTCCCTATATCCACATCTGCTAAATTGTTTCCTCCATCCGGCAAACGCAAAAAGTAACAGGTATATAACGACTATGTAACATTTATGTAACAAGTTAACGATCGCCGCTCCGATGTTGAATCGTGATTGGCGAGTATGATTGATATCGGATATTCAAAATAGTATGGTAGTTCTATCTTCCGTCGTGGCCACGTCCTGCAAGATGAAATATATAAGATTCCAATGTTTTGAAGTCAATGTTCCTTGAAAGTAATTTGAACTGCTGGTTAAACCGCCGACATCAAAAGAGTTCATCGGTTAAAAATGCAGAGACTAAAAGGGAAAAGATTTGGCGAAATCGACGAATGCGGTGTCGACGGCGATGTATCAGGCTGTCGCTTCGCTTCGCGCGAAATACGAAGAGAAGAAGTTTACGGCGCGTGATATTTTCAGAGCACATTTCAGAACCCACATTGTTTCTTGGTCGTTGTCTTCCGGAACAATGATGTCGACGACGTGGCTCTATCGTAAATCGCCGGAAAATGTCAAATCTCTGGCGACTTTAAGTCGTCCGAATCAAAAATTCGGCCGGCACGCGCGTGTACCTGTACAGCCATAGATTATGCAGATGGCTAAATATAAACAGTTTCGATATTATAATGTCGGCGTTACCAAACATTTTTTTTTTCTTTTTTGCAGAAATATTATGTATAGTCTTCGTACGATCGTCGTCCCTGTAAACGGAAACGTATTGAAAGTTAAAAATACGAATTCAAACGAATTAAAATGAATTAAAACGACTGAAAATGAATTCACTTAACGCGTACATGACTTTCAATACGTTTTCGTTTGCTGGGATGGGCATTGGCCATTTACATTTTCACGAATCGTATTGGCTATTCAGTGGAAACTCATTTCAAATGACAATTTCAGTCAATTTTCAAGAGTCTCCGACTCTCCAACGATCCACGAAAATGCATAAAACAAATGTGCATTTATTTCGGTATATGTATTCACGGGCTAGAGGCGCGTATATTTATAAATTGTTAGGGATTCATCCATAGGGGCAATAATACTAGAAGTGCCGTTTCTTTAAATCACGATCATAAACTGACATTAAACGTCAACGAGACAAATTTCAACAATGAACACCCAGACAAATAAATCAACGGTTTCGCAATAACCGAGCTCGGACTACTACTACTCACCTCATCATCGGTTTGCGGCTCTTCGTAGTCCGAAAGTGTGTCCTTGAAGACGAAAATGCAGTCGGACGGATTGAAACGACGTAAATTACCAAACTGCGTTCCTTTATTCGTGACTGATTGAGTCGGCACCTTCGATTCCACCATCTTGGGGACTAACGGACGTTTACGATATCTAATCTTACCGAACGACCTATGTTCTTGATGATTTATCTTTGGTAGTGTTTTGGGAATCTGAAAAATATTTATAGTTTTATAAAAGACATTTTTCCAATTAGCCTAATTTTAATGTATTTTTTTTATAAAACAATACGCTGTACGCTTAAGACACACGCTTTAAAATAAAGATGTCGGATCCATAAAACGTCCAGGACAATATATTGTACAATCTAACAGCGTCTTTCACTGGGCGGAAAAAGTGAACCGAGTGCACACTGAATGTACCTCTGTTTCCTAATAATAAATATATATGTTAACCCGAGAATTACCAAATGGCATGAATGTGCCACCATTTTTTGCGGCCTCATATCTCATGCGATTTCCGGCCAAAAAAATCGGGAGACCCATATTTGTTAAATTGCAGTATGAAGACAAAAAAATACGATTTTTGAAAAAAATTTTTGTTTCAGCCTCGATTTTATAATGGTTCCCGGTGAGCCAGCACTCTGGAACCTCTCTAGTCTGTGGAATAAATGTTTGAAGCTCATGAAACAATCGTTCAAAAGTCAATTTGATGAATTTGACATTGCAAAATGCATTTTGCCTGTCAATTAATGGCCATGGCCATTTTATTGCAAAATTCCGAATAAAAGGTTCTTGATTTTTTTTCTTGGAAACTTTACATTCTATGAAGAAATTTTCAGGAATAAAAAGTTCTTAGAATCAGCTGAAGAATACATGTGAATTTTTTC